>CM042427.1:43702303-43791129 GCA_023631565.1 Gymnocephalus cernua | reverse complement strand
ACTCCTATCCCTAACCCTAACCCTAACCCTAACCCTAACCCTAACCCTAAGTGGCAGTTAAAGTGCTCTTTTCTGCGTTACTTAATAGAGGCTACACCTTTTCTAAGTTACGTCAAGCCCTCCACACCTTTGAGCAGATTAAACCTATTTGCCTAGACACCATTCTGCCTATTATAATCACATTTTCAGAAGCTAACGTGCAGTTTGTCAGGAAGCTGAAGAATAATTTTGTCGCTCTCAACTGTGAAACTCTTCTACCAAACTATAAACTCATTGCAGCTTATAGGAGAAATCAGAACTTACAGGACCTTTTGGTCAGATCCAAACTAAAACCGCTCAACCCTCCTTCTACCAACAGACTAGATGATTTCTATACCAACTACAGAACAGTCCAAAACCAAACCACACATCAAGTTTTCTTAACACAGGGTTATTTAGGAGCCCATACCAACAACTGTGTTTATTTAATCAAATGTTTACAGTGTCGAGTTCAGTACATTGGTGAGACTGGTAATACTCTACTCACTCGATTCACCCAGCACCGTTATAACATTTCCAAACACAAGAACCTTCATAGTCCACTCGTAAGACATTTCATTGAACACGGTTGGACTAATCTAAGAGCTACTGTTCTTGAACATAACCCCTGTTGGTCAGTCTTTGTCAGAAGGAGGGCTGAACGTCTGTGGATTTCCAAACTCGACACACTCATTCCTAGAGGCCTTAATGAAAAGTAGTATTTCTGATGTCCAACATTTACACACTGTTGTGTTTGTGAGACAGGCTCGTGTTGGAGCAGGGGGGACCACTGTGGATCTTGTCTTCACGGTTTGTGGTGAGTGCCCTGGATCTGCCCACACACCTCGGCGTAGATCCACCCTCCTCTAACCTAATACTGGCCAGTACCCTGCCGTAAGCAACCACAGCCCCCCCCTGTTTCTAACATGAGTCCTCTCTCCCGCTCACTAACAATTTTTTCTTCCAGGAGGTTTAACAATCCCTGGCCATATAGACTGGTTTTCTGGTCTTTGTATATGGACACTTTTTTCCCCCTCCAGAGGGGTTGGACTCTGGACTTCAAGTGGCTGAACTTTTCCTCTTCCTGTTTCTAATTTTGGAAGACTCTTACAGACATTGTTCATATTTTTTATTATGTATTCCTTTCACACATGTGATGGTCCCTTTATGGTCACAGCAATTTGTTTGTTTCTAGAGGACCTAGTTGCAACGTTCTCTATATTGTGTTCTCTCCTCCAGCTCACAGTGCCTTTTTATGCAACTCATTGCTTCACATCACACCCACTTTGGGGCCCTAAACATAACCACTCCACTTTTGGGATCTTATTTCCTTTGTGCCTAATCTTAACCCTAAAACTCCTCTTGAGTAACACCAATCCACAGGTCTTTTGATCCTAACCACAACCACTCCACTTTATGGATTTGTATTTTCTCCTTTGCCTAACCTCAACCTGAAAACCCCTCTTGAGTAACACCAACCCACAGGTTTTCAGACCCTAACCACAACCACAGAGATGCTGCCTTATTGCCAACCTGACCTAACCCCAACCAGGATAAAACAAACTCTAGAGAGCGTAAGTATTGGTTTATAAATGTATTTACAAATAAATAAATACACTTTTGTAATTCATAATTGGATTTTCACAACTTAAGATAATATCTCACATGTTTTTACATGATTCAAGTAACACAGTACTGGTACATGTACATGATTTTGCATAGAGTCCAACAGATTAAAGGGTTAAAATTGCTTTATAAAAACATTAACATACATGATTGGGTGACTTAATTGATGTTTATTTAAAATCTTTATTAAAAACAACATATACATACACATAATTGGTATACACAATTCATCTGATTTTTCAGGGTTTAGTTGTCTCTATTAAAAACACCATACACACACAGAGTTATTCTTCTTTTTTCACACTCCAGCTCATTTAACCCAGTCTAAAATCCTTCATTAAAAACATATTTATATGTTCTTTACTATAAAAGGTGTTTTCTCCACTTTAAAGGTTGGTATTTGGCAGCTTTTTGGCTCTTTCCAATAAAATTATTGTGGTTTATCTTCATTTATTCCCCCTTTGGGTCCAGGAGATGTGTTGCATTCAAGTACTAATGTGGATTAAAGTGTGGGATTTTTCAACTGTGATGTATTTGATGAGTATATGTAGTAGCCTTTTCTTCTCATAGGCACACACACAGTTTGTATTCTTACATATATGCATTCTTACATGTAAGCCATCCAAGGTTTCACAAAGCAAAACAAAGTTTATACTGTTTTTCACAGATTTTGTATATGTATTTTTATAATGTACTTGCTGTAACATTTCTAATTCCAACAGCACGGGACCCTTGAACGCATCCCTGCCACGGACGACGTTCTCGGCTCCCGTTGGCTGTCAGGTTCAAGTTACCACTGTGAGGCGGGCCTTCCGCTGTTGAGAGGAGTTGTAACTAAAGTCCACTGATATTTAGTTCCTTTCTGAACAATGCTGTTGACACGTGAACGATTTATCCTGTCACTCATACCTGATGAAGGCTTTTTTGTAGCTGAAACGCGTTGTTTGGTGACAATAAATTTGAGATAAAAAGACCATCACGACTGGAATACATCTTTTCTTTTAGTTAAGTTCATTTTTTACTTTTTATAGCTCTTTATTTAGAGAAAAGTTTTTTGCTTTTCGGGGCTCGCCATGGCTCCCCGTACCACGGCCGGGCCTGATGAAGATGAGGAAGAATTCCACAGGAGGAATCCCGGGTACCGGACAGTTGAGTACCGACGTGGAAGGTTGGTAAACAGGCCGCCACCATACGCTCGTAACCACAATGACGCTCCGTACAGCCGCTATAGAGCCGAACAGGCCCCAGCTAATGCTAATACGACCCACAGCTATCAACATCAAGCTACGGAAACCGCTAACAGGCATGCTAATCCACCTAGCCATAGGAGCCAAGCTAACTACTATGGAAACAGAGACTTTTCTCGCTCGGACCGCGATAGAGCAGACTGCAGCTATGACGAACGAGCCGACCAACACATTAGCAGGCCAACTCACAGCTCACACACTACCAACGTTCGTCAACCTGTTAGCGGCCAACGCCCTCAGGGCTTCACCCCATCCACTCCAGCCAGCTACGCGGAGGCTACGAGACGCGGCCTCCCTCCGCCTCTCCGCCGCTCTCCTCCGCGGCATCGCTCCCCAGAGCGCCGCCCTTCACCACCACGCCATTGCTCCCCGGGGCGTGACCGGGCTCCACCCTACCAGCGCTCGCCAGACCGCTACCGTTCACCGCTGCACCGCCGCTCTCCAGACCGACATCGCTCACCACTGCGCTATCGCTCTCCAAGCCGTTACCGCTCTCCACAGCGTCACCGCTCTCCGCCGCGCTTCCGCGCTTCAGAACGCTTCCGCGCTTCAGAACGCTTCCGCTCCACAGCTGCTTCCAACCGTTATCCCTCCAACGACGGTTGGAGACAACAAGCGGCCCCGAGAGTGAGATACGGCCGTCACGATAGACCACAGCCCGGACACTACGGGGCCCGTCGAGGACAGGAGTCCTCCGGACGCTTCCGCAACCAACGCGCCCGCGGACGCGGCACGCAGGGATACCAACGCCCTCAAGATTACAACACGAGGTGGGATAATCAATCGAGAGTTCCTAGGCATGCGACTGGAAATAGTCATAAGACTGAGTTTACTGTTAAGACAAGTACAATATACAGACTGATTAAAGCTGAGCACCACCTCAATAATGTCTCCGGCTCTGTTCCACCCACCATTGCTAAGTTAACTAAACTCATTACAGAGTCTATTAAGCCAGCTGAGCCAACAAAGGCCACAGAGGAAGAGATAGAGGATAATGCCACACTCTGGCAATTTCACACTCTCACCACTCTTCAGGACCATTACAAAGATTCCCAGAAAAACAATTTGCAAAAATTACAACCATTACTGGGTGAACAGTGGCAACAGAACTTCGATATTGCCTCAGCCTGGGCTAGAAGCCATTATAAGAAGCTTACACAAGAGACATTGGACTCAGTATATGCAAAAATCCTAGACATTACTCAGAGTCACAACGCTGCACAGGCAGGTGCCCCACAGGCCAGGGATCCCACAATAGCAACAGGATCCACTTCCGAGTCCATCACCGCAGCACAGGCTATGAGGAGGGACCCTCCACAGCCCCCACAGGTTTCACCTCCACTCTCCATTGTGCTGGAGCCCATCACGGGGCCACGCTCCCTGCACGCCGACAGACACCCAACTCCACGCGACCGTGGACCACACAGAGAGCCTAGGGATCTACAGCCAGGGCCGGAGACACACGAGCTGGGGGCCCCATCGACCGACCTTACCACCCCACTCAACCTTGCTCCTGTCACCCACCCACCACCGAGGGTGTCTCCAAGTGAGGAGCCACGGCCGCATGCACAGGGGCCAGGACCCCTTTTGGCCCCCCCGGCCACCCCACTAAGTTCCACTTCTGCCGCCCGTCCCACAGGGCTGGGACTCTTCACCTCACCGGTGGCAAATGTTCTAGAGAACCTGGCACTACAGCTACCTCAACGTCCACTTTGTCAGCGCCGGAGCAACAGGAGGCCTACACCTGACGCTGAGGCGCAACCTATGGAGGTGGTTGAGCCTCCAACTTGCCTCTCTGAATCTCCTACATCCGTCTCTGAATCACAGAACATCGTTGAGGACAGCTCCAGCTCCGAGACCTCCGAGACTCACCAGCTTCAAGTTCTCCCGCAGGTTGAACAGGGAGCTACAGGCTCCAAAGCCCCCACAACTACTCTTACATCACGTGCACTCACGACTCCCAAGGTTCAAGGTAAACTTAATTTTAAGACACCTACAACACATCCAGTGGTCTTTACACCGTTTAGACATATTTCAGCTAAATATGGGCGTGGTATGTGGACACTCGAGGCTCAACAGAGGTGGATATTCATTGGAGATTCTAACCTGTCCAAGATTCCTCCCTTTTCTCAGTCCTATATTCAGGTCGAGAGCTATCCGGGGGCTACTTTCAAAGAGGCCGAGACTCTTCTGGCTAACACTTTTGTCTCACCAGATGTAGAAAAAGTGGTGTTGTCTTTTGGCATTAACCACAAAACTCATGATCCGGTTAAAGTTACCATCCCCCAGTTAACCTCAACTCTCCAGACGGCCAAATACACTTTCCCCGGTGCTAAGATTTGTGTTCCTTTGGTTAACTTTTCTAGGGGCATTACGGCCCAGGAACAGAATAACCTTAGAATACTCAACGAGTACATAGTAGAGCATGAGATTGACCACATACCACAGCTCGGAAGGAGCCATTACACGACCACATCGGATGCGATTCACTGGACCCCGACTACAGCAGAACATATGTTCAACCATTGGATCGCTCATTTAAACAGTCTGACCCCGGAAAACCTGTAGCTAAAACGGGATTGAAAACGGTGATAAACTTGTCTAAAACCCTCAAACTCACAGCAGCACAAGTTGCAATTTTAGATAAGGGTTTAACGTTTATACCGTCCACCTTATCACAACCCACCATGGACATCAGAAATACTCTTAGACTAGACATTCAGGAATACCACAGGCGCCTTAAACTAGCTGTGTATTATAAGGACAGTTCTGACACTATACAGCTACCGTTCTTACCTAAGTCCATCTGGGCACCTAATTCAGCTCAGCTCCCACCTGAAATTTCACGGCTCATTCAAACTGATTTAGAGGCTTTTCAAAGTCAATATCATGTTAGACAAAATAAGGCTAATCTTTCCAAATCGGAACAAATAGCACTCAAACAGTTGAGCAACAACAATAACATTGTGATTAAGCCTGCAGACAAGGGAAGCGCTGTTGTTATTCAGGACAGAGAAGACTACATTTTTGAAGGCCTTAAACAATTGGGAGACGCAAAATATTACGCCAAATTAGAACGCCCCATTTACAGAGATACCATACCACTGGTACAAAAAATTGTTACTTCTCTTCATGATAAAAAATTCATTAACAACAAACAAAAAAACTTCCTTCTCCAGAATAACACAGCGCCCAGAGCTCGACGTTTCTACATGTTACCTAAGATCCACAAGCCCAGGGACAAACGGACTGTCCCCCAACGCATTCCTCCCGGGCGCCCTATAGTGTCAGACTGTAATAGCGAGACATACCATACAGCGAAGTTTGTGGACTTCTATCTTAACCCCCTCTCGACTCTTCACGATTCTTATATTAAGGACTCTTACGATTTTGTAGATAAGGTCAAAAGTTTGGTTATTCCTCCTACTGCATATCTGTTTTCTATGGATGTTTCGAGTTTGTATACCAATATTTCTACACCAGAGGGTCTCACAGCTGTAAGAAATATTTTTCAAAAACACCCTGACATTAAAAGACCCGAGAGAGAAATTCTTCAGCTTCTTGATATATGTTTGACAAAAAATGATTTTGAATTTGAGGGAGAGTTTTATCTGCAGCTTCATGGTACTGCTATGGGACGTACGTTTGCGCCTTCTTATGCAGATATTTTTATGGCAGAATGGGAGACGGGTGCCTTAGCGTCATGCTCTTTACGTCCTCTCTATTACTACAGATATTTGGATGACATATTTGGAATTTGGACATACACTGAAGCTGAATTCTTCCAGTTTTTGGACAAACTCAATTCACATAGAGCCTCTATTAAGTTAACAGCTACGTTTAGCTCCCATTCCATTGACTTTTTGGATACTACTGTTTTCAAGGGCCCAGATTTCTTAGATACACGTAAATTGGACATCAAAATATTCTTCAAGCCCACAGACAGCCACTCGCTGCTATTCAAAACAAGTTACCACCCCAAGCACACGTTTGCAGGGCTAGTTAAATCACAGCTGCTTAGGTTCAAACGTATTTGTACAAGATATGAGGACTTTAAAGTGGCAGTTAAAGTGCTCTTTTCTGCGTTACTTAATAGAGGCTACACCTTTTCTAAGTTACGTCAAGCCCTCCACACCTTTGAGCAGATTAAACCTATTTGCCTAGACACCATTCTGCCTATTATAATCACATTTTCAGAAGCTAACGTGCAGTTTGTCAGGAAGCTGAAGAATAATTTTGTCGCTCTCAACTGTGAAACTCTTCTACCAAACTATAAACTCATTGCAGCTTATAGGAGAAATCAGAACTTACAGGACCTTTTGGTCAGATCCAAACTAAAACCGCTCAACCCTCCTTCTACCAACAGACTAGATGATTTCTATACCAACTACAGAACAGTCCAAAACCAAACCACACATCAAGTTTTCTTAACACAGGGTTATTTAGGAGCCCATACCAACAACTGTGTTTATTTAATCAAATGTTTACAGTGTCGAGTTCAGTACATTGGTGAGACTGGTAATACTCTACTCACTCGATTCACCCAGCACCGTTATAACATTTCCAAACACAAGAACCTTCATAGTCCACTCGTAAGACATTTCATTGAACACGGTTGGACTAATCTAAGAGCTACTGTTCTTGAACATAACCCCTGTTGGTCAGTCTTTGTCAGAAGGAGGGCTGAACGTCTGTGGATTTCCAAACTCGACACACTCATTCCTAGAGGCCTTAATGAAAAGTAGTATTTCTGATGTCCAACATTTACACACTGTTGTGTTTGTGAGACAGGCTCGTGTTGGAGCAGGGGGGACCACTGTGGATCTTGTCTTCACGGTTTGTGGTGAGTGCCCTGGATCTGCCCACACACCTCGGCGTAGATCCACCCTCCTCTAACCTAACCCTAACCCTAACCCCCTAACCCTAACCCTGACAACATTTGACATTTTCCTCGAATTTTCAAACAGGCACAGGGAAGGCCCTAAGTTTCCCCACACACACTCAATGGTATTGGTCTCTACAATATCATTGGTTCTCAGGGTCACATGGGTATTACTGGATTCAGGATGTTGTGATTTGCCTCCTTTCCCGGCTTTTTTCATTCATTCACTGCCTGTCCGTTGACTGAGTTGTGTGAGAGATACCTGTACTGAGAAATTGTTTTATTCTGAGCTTGAAAAAGGCATTTTTAAATGCCGAAACGCGTCGCTCTTTGAGAATAAATTCTCTTAATTCTTCACCATCTCGTCTCTATTTTTTGTAGAGATAGTTTTCAGTTAAAGTTTTGATATTTTGAGTTTCTTCCAACGGCCTTCGGCTCAGCCAGGAGATGACGGGCCAACACGGATACGATGGCAGCTGGATGAACGTGAGTTACAAAAGGGGCAGGGATAGAAATAGAACCCAGTTTACCCAGAGCAGAAAGTACTCAACTTATCCACGCCGTCAGCAGTCCTTTGGCCGCGTTAGTTACGCCGAAGCGGTCCGAAGAAACCAACAGCCCCGCCATTTTCAACGTAGCAACGGGGGCTCAAATTACGGAGCTGATCGTGGTAAAACCCACGCCGAATATCAGCACAACAACAACAACACCTACCAGCGAAAGGACTGGAACGACGGAGGTCCACAGAACCGCCGAACACGGAAAAACGGAGCTCCGCGCCAGGGGACCTCTCAGCGGCGCGGGGAGCGCGCTCAGCAGCAACGCTGGAGGCCTCAGCAGCAAAGGTGGCGTCCACAGCGGGGAAGGGAACAACTCCGAAACGGGCAGGAGGGACGCCAACGCGGAGGCAGGTTTGTCCAATCTGAGGGAAATAAACAACAAAAAAGACATGAGGATGACCCAGACTTTATAATCAGAACTAGGGTTATACATAGGATTATTACTGCCGCACATCATCTTAATAATGTGACAGCTTCTGACACACCACCTGCCATAGCCAGAATGACACAAAACCTTATTGACTCCATTAAGCCCGCAGATCCAAATCCCACAACAGAGAGCATGATTCAGGGTAATGCCAAAAACT
This sequence comes from Gymnocephalus cernua, assembly GCA_023631565.1. Taxonomy (NCBI): domain Eukaryota; kingdom Metazoa; phylum Chordata; class Actinopteri; order Perciformes; family Percidae; genus Gymnocephalus; species Gymnocephalus cernua. Next base: position 43,782,209 of record CM042427.1, on the reverse strand, counting down.
GGGAGTACACAACTCTTTTGACCCTTAGAGACCACTATAAGGACAATATAGAGAATAACCTCCAGATCCTGCAGCAGCTACATGCAGGCTACTGGAGAGAAAATTTTGAAATTGCGGCAGCTTGGTCAAAAAGCAGATTTGGCAGGAAAATGTCACAAGAACTGTTAGACGCAGTCTATGCTAGAATAGCTGCTACATTACAGAACAGCTCTCAGGTTACAGCACAGGGTAGGGGGGAACAGACTCAGACCTTACCTGTAACAGAGACAGCAGCTGAACCAGCAGCCCCACAGGTGACGAGGGAGACAGCGGCTTTACGGCCCCCTCCCCCTCCTCCTCCTCCTCCTCCTCCTCCTCCTCCTCCTCCAGCTCCAGTGGATGTCCCACGGATCCAGCCCACACGTAGGAGACATCTGAGCTCAGCCATGAATGACTTTTTGAGGCAGACAGCCCCCATTCCTCTACCCCAACTGCCACCGGGAGTCCCACAGAGGATGGCACAGTGGGAGACACTCCAACCTGCTCCAGCACAACAGGCAGCGGAGGTCCCTACAACCCCTGAGAGAAGGGCACAGAGCACTCAGACGGCAGAGGAGACAGAAACACAGCAGCAGCAGCCCACAGAGGAAGAAGAACTGATAGTTCTTGTTGCAGACTCCCTCTCACCTGACCTCTCCCCCTCTTCCCCAGTTCCCCCCTCCTTCTTCTCCCCCTTCTCCCCCTCCTCACCTCCCCTCTCTCCCCACTCACCTCAGCCGCCCTCACCTGTGATCCAAGTCCTGGACACACCGCGGCCACAGAGGGCTCCACACAGAGTCCATAACCTGCAACCCACAGACACAGAAGGAGCCACAATTCCCACCTCTGAACCGAACCCGGAAACAGGGCTGGCTCCCCTGGCCAAACATCAGGTACAGAGCACACTCACCTTTGCACCTCTTGCCACACCAGCCCCACCTGCTCCAACGGCTCCAGAATTCAGAGCCTTCAGACATCCACAGACTAATCAGAAAAACTCTGACTGGTCACTCGAGCCACAGAAAAAATGGCTCATAATTGGGGACTCTAACCTGTCAAGGCTTCCACCTTTTCCTCAGGACTACATCCAGGTGGACAGCTTCCCAGGTGCCGCAGTTTCACATGCTGCAGCCATTCTGGCCAAAACACCAGTCTCCACTATAGTGGAGAAAACCATCCTTTCTTTTGGCATCAACAGCAGGGCCCAGGATGCTGAGTCTGTCACTGCCCTACAGCTGGAGGAAGCTGTAGGGATGGCTCAGGCAGCCTTCCCCAACTCAGAGATTTATGTAGCTCTTATCAACTTCTCTAGAGCACTCCCAGCAGGGGAGCAGACCAACCTGTTCACTCTGAACAATTACATTCAGAAAAACCTCAACTACATACCACAGCTTTCCAGAAGTGACTTCACCCTGGAGAAGGACCTCATCCACTGGTCCAAACAGACCGGGGAGCACATGCTGCAGCACTGGATTCAGCATTTAAACATGGGAACCCTGTAAGTAGCAAAAATGAAACAGGGTCAAAAAATGTGATTAATTTGTGTGAATCCTTCCAACTAACAGCAGCACAGACTCTGCTTCTTAATAAAGGTTTGACCTTTATACCCTCTCTCCACAGGACCAATCACAAATGTTTAAAAGATCAGACTAGATTGGATATACAAAATTACCATAGAAAATTGAAACTGTCTGTTTATTATGATAACAAACCTGATACTGTACATTTGCCTTTCATTCCCAAGTCCACTTGGGTTCCCTCTGCTGCACAGCTACCAGCTGAAATCACAAAATTAACACAATCAGATATTGAATATTTTCAAAAAGGCCATAAAATAGGCTGGAATAAGACCAACTTAACCAGATTTGAGACTGAGGCACTCCATCAGTTGAGTGAAAATGATGAAATTGTGATCAAACCTGCAGACAAAGGGAGCTCGGTGGTCCTGATGGACAGGAAAGACTACCTGTGGGAGGGAAACAGACAACTAAATGACAGAAAATATTATAGAAAACTAAATAAACCCATATATAAAGACACAATACCTCTAGTAGATAAGATTCTCTCATCATTATATAACAAAAAAAATTTATTAATCACAAACAAAAAACTTACCTCCAGGGAAATAAGGAACCTAGAATGCGTATATTTTATCTATTACCTAAGATCCACAAAAACAGAGAGTCATGGAGCCTCCCTTTCTGCATCCCTCCGGGACGTCCCATCGTCTCAGACTGTGAGAGTGAGACATATCACACTGCAGAATTCATAGACTACTATCTTAATCCTCTATCGATGTTACATCCCAGCTACATAAAAGATACCTACGACTTTGTAGAGAAAGTTAAGAGCATTGAAGTGCCGCACACGGCCTTCCTTTTCTCCCTTGACGTAGCGAGCCTGTACACTAACATACAGTCGTCTGAGGGGCTCTCGGCTGTCAAAAATGCCTTTCTAAAACACCCCAACAGTAAAAGGCCAGATAAGGAAATCCTCCAACTACTCGAAATTAACCTCACAAGGAATGATTTTGAGTTTGATGGCCAATATTTCCTACAAATCACAGGCACGGCGATGGGGAAAAAGTTCGCTCCAGCCTATGCTAATTTGTTCATGGCGGAATGGGAGGAAGGTGCGTTAGCAGCCTGCCCGAAAAAACCGCTACATTATTTCCGCTATTTGGACGACATTTGGGGCATTTGGCAATATTCGATAGAGGATTTTGAACAGTTTTTACTTACCTTGAATGACTATAGACACTCCATAAAGCTGACTTCGACCATTAACCAGGACTCCATAGACTTTTTAGACACGACCACCTACAAAGGACCCGACTTCTCCGCCACACACAGACTGGATGTAAGAGTTTTTTTCAAAAAGACTGATACGCATGCGCTGCTGTTCAGATCCAGCCATCACCCAAAGCACACGTTTGCTGGGTTAGTTAAGTCTCAATTACTGAGGTTTAAGAGAATCTGCACTAGGGATGAAGACTTTAAATCAGCAGTCAAAATCCTATTCCCCTCTTTGGCCAATAGGGGGTACTCTTACACCATGCTGCGTCAGGCTCTGAGGACATTCACACAGGTGAAACCTGTTTGTTTAGATCCAATCCTGCCTATTATTGTCACTTATTCTCCTGAAAATATCAAATTGGTGAAAAAATTAAAAAACAACTTTATTTCCACTGGAGGTAATCAGACCTTTCTAAAGGACTACAGGCTGATTGCAGCTTTTAGAAAAAATAAGAATCTTAAAGACATTCTGGTGAGAGCTAAATTAAAACCTGTACAGACACAGAGGACCAGATCACAGGGGAATTTCTTTAGAAGCTACAGAATGGTACAAAATCAGAACACTAAAGAGGTATTTGAGACACAAAGGAACACAACTGTTCATCAAAAAAATATTATTTATTTAATTAGATGTTCAAAATGCCCAAAGCAATATGTTGGGGAATCAGGCAACACTATGTTGACCAGATTCACCCAACACAGATATAATATAAACAAACATAAAAATGTACACATCCCTTTGGTACAGCACTTTGTGGACCACGGGTGGTCCAGCCTCAGGGCCACTATCCTGGAGTCCAACCCAGCCTGGTCAGTGAAGCAGCGTAGGAGAGTGGAGAGATCCTGGATCCAAAAACTGGGCACACATGTACCCAGCGGTCTGAATGAGAGATAGGAGAGTTGGGGATTAGTGTAGGTCTAAGGTTTGTGCTCTCAATTCTGCTGCCTTCGGCAGCAGAATTTCTTTATTTCATTCCTAACCCACACACCTCGGTGTAGGTCTACCCTCCTCTAACCTAACCCTAGCCTTACCATAACCAGGTGCTTTTTGGCCTAACCATAGCCTAAAGTTTCCTAACCAAATGCTTTTTAGCCTTCTGATTAAAGGGAATTGTTGATGTTTAAAACTATACACTGTTGTGGTTTAAGACGGGCTCGTGGAGGAACAGTGGGGACCACTGTGGATCTTGTCTTAAGGTTTGTGGTGAGTGCCCTAGACCTGCCCACACACCTCGGTGTAGGTCTACCCTCCTCTAACCTAACCCTAACCCTAACCCTAAGTACATAGAGATTTTGGAGCACAATATGCTGCCTTCAAGAAGACATCTTTTCCAGGGACGTCCATGCATATTTCAACAAGATAATGCAAAACCACATTCTGCACACATTAAAAAAGTCCTGGCTACGGAGGAAGAGGATACGGGTATTTGACTGGCCTGCCTGCAGTCCCGACCTGTCTCCAATGGTGAATGTGTGGCGCATTTTGAAGCGCAAAATGCAACAACGAAGACCCCGTACTGTTGCCCACCTTAAGACTTGTTTGCAGCAAGAATGGGACAAAATTACACCTGAAACACTTCATCACTTCGTGTCTTCAGTCCCTAAACATCTTTTAAGTGTTCTGAAAAGGAATGGCAACATTAAAAAGTGGTAAATGCTTTACTGTTCCAACTTTTTTGAAATGTGTTGCAAGAACCAAAATAGGAATTTAGTTTTTTTGAAAAAAAGAAAAAACAATAAAAATCACGAGGAACACATTAAATTATGTGCTGTTGTATTGTCTGCAATGAAATACAAGTCAAAGTACATTTAGAAATTGCTACTTTATTTTTTTATTTGTGTTTTCCATACTGCCCCAACTTTTTCTGATTTGGGGTTGTAGATTCGGTCTGCAGACATTAAACAGTTGATATTAAAAAGGTATTACTATATAATATTGTGGTATTATATGAACTATAAGAATGTTTCCAGTAAACGTTTCCAGCGAATGTTGCCAGTGAACATACGTTAAGTACGTTACGTATTTAAAACAAGTTAAAAATAATTTAAAATAAGGGAACCTTGACTTTGTTTCACACGGCCATGAACAGTGATGTTCTGCATACTTTGATTAGAAACCTATTTATAACACATCAACATTTGAGGTTCTGACATTCAGCTGTACCTAACCCTGCACCCCAAACAGAAATGTTTTAATGAAAGGTTTTCTCCCAGTCAGGTGGTTTCCAGTTAAACCAGTCAGAAGTAGGTATTTTTCCAGTTAGTCCAGTAATCCAGATGTAGTTTTCCAGTTAGTCCAGTTAAACCAGTTAAACTAGTGCTCTGAAGAGGAAAGACAGAGCAGCTCCTAAAGCCAAACCCAGAGACAGAAAGAAAGCCATGATGGCTCCGGCTGTTTCTGCTTCATGAGGAAGAACATTCCTGAAACAACCAGAGGGCTTTATTAGTTGTTATCAAGTAAAACATGTATTTAACATTTCATTCAACAGTTATGATCAAGTTTATTAAAACATGTATTTAATTTTTTATTCAACAGTAATTATCAAGTTTATCATATCATGGTGTGTTTGGTGTGTTACGTTTGTGGTGTTTGTTGTGATACGTTTGGTGTGTTTTTTTTTCTTACTTTGGACCGAAGCACATGCAGAGGCTGGCCAGGTATCCATTACTGAAGGCGAAGAGGATCATGAAGAAGATGAACCAGCCATCGTGATGAAAGAAAACGGGCAAGTGTAGACGAGGCTGAACGTTACACAACATGAAGAGAGGGAGGAAGCCGAGACGACACACGATGGACACAGGAAGTACCAGACTGTCCTTTCCAGGCTGAAAACAGAGACAACTTATATATAAATGAACTCATCAATACATTTATACATGAGTCAAACAACATGAAGAGAGGGATGAAAACGAGATGACACGAATACCAGACTGTCCATTCTGGGCTGAAATCAGAGACAACAACCAAGGGGTATTGCACAAAACCAGGATAAGGGATTAAGCCGAGATATTCCAGTTATCCTGGATGAATTTAGCCTTGACTTGGTTGCACAAAAGCAGAGGTATTAAGTTACCATGGAGATTTATTCTGTGCAGCTAGCCTGCTCCTGACCAGGATAACAGACAGGATTTATTAATCCTGGTGCCTGTTCTTTTCACTCAGCAGTGGTTTTACCTTTTTTATTACCCTGCATTAAAATACAACAGGTGCATAATGCTATTTCAGTTAAGCACTGTTATTATTTAAAGTTGAGACCATTATTTTTTATAATTATTAGTCGATAGTCGATGAATAGTGATAGTCATTGTCACTGTCATATTGCTGCATGAAGACTGCTGTTCATATTGTTGTTAGAAGTTTGGTGAATATATTATGACAGTTGTTGAGATGATTAGAAAAGGCTGATACAATGTATGTGTATTTTAAATAAAGTCAGTGATGAAGGATAATATATAAAGTCCTATACACGTGTTAGGGGTTCTAACAATGGCAGGCTGATCATTGACAAATACATTTTTAATTATTTTAGTTGATTTATTTCTTTTAGAATTTTTTAAGAAAATATCATGTATGTTCCTCTTCCATGTGCATTTAATTTGGCATTCTTAGCACACAATATGTGTTCTCTCCAGTGAACTGCAATTTGGGAGGATTGAACAATTATTATAGGTTTTTATTTATAATGGGACAATCCTCCCTAATTATAGTCTTATTTCATTGAATCAGTAACTATATAGTGTTGTAGACTAATGTACATTCATGTAACAACAGGGAGAGGACACCTCAATGGTTTCAACCTTATATTTTGCTGGGGGAAGAATAACTGTTGAATACACTGTTAGATTCTTGTTTACAATTATCATTGTATTTATCCCTTAATTATCTTTATAGTTTCTAGATTTCAGAGTCTTATTTCTTCAGTGTCTTTCTTTTTTATGTCCATATATAGGAGGAAGCAAAGCATATAATATGTGAAGGAAACTCGGCCTCTATGAAGAAATAAAAGTGAGAAAAAGTGTGGCAGAAGCGGACAGACTGAATGATAGTCTAAAAATATACATTTACAAACTACTGCTCTCAAATGAAACCATTCAAGGAGTTAGGCGACTTATTTCCACAAACAAAAAGTTATACACTTTGCCTGAAAAGCGAGCAGTAGGAGTTAATATGTTACTTATGTAATTTATATTTTAGCCCATCAGAGAGAGAGAGGATAGACAGCATGAGAGAGAGAGGGATAGACAGCATGAGAGAGAAAGAGATGCAGGCTATGCATCACATTCTAGCATTGTAGATTAGTGGTTGTAGTTGATCTTCATGGTAAATTTCCTGCGTAACATTAGTCTTCTGCTCACTTTTAAGGCAAAGAGTACAACTGCTTATTTGTGCCAATAATTAGCCTAACTTCTTGAATGGTATGATTATGACGGTTTCAATTCAGAGCAGTGGTCAGTTAATGTATATTTTTAGGCTGCTTACGTAATCAGTCAGCCTGTGATCGTCTGCCACACTTTTTCTAGCTGTTTCATTACAGCGGTCGTGTTTCTTTTTTCCAAGTAAGGTGTTTCATGTTATAATTCCATATGAAGCTGCTGCTCACTCTGTGTTAAGAATGCACAACAAGTTTTCTCAATTTTAGCATCAGTAAATCTGTGATTGACCTAGCAATGTCATGCCATAGTGATATTCTGGGCTGTGTGACTGTGTTTTGTTTTCTGCTTGCACTAACGTCATTCTCCACAGTTGTGACATGCCTCCTCCTGCTGCCTTCTCCCCGCACCTGGTTCCAATCCATTAATCAACTCATCTGCAACTCATTGTCAGATCAGCCTCCCTTTAAAGATCAGTGTGACCTTCTACTCGACACGGGATTGTTACAAACCAAGAGTATGAGTTCCTTGCTGCTCACGTTTGAGATTTCTGATTCCAAGTTTTTGCCTCGTTCTAATTTGTCTGCTTTCCGTGTTTTTAGAAGAATACTCACCTGCTGCCAATCACAGACCTTGGTTCCAGTCAGCCTCACTCCAGTCACCAGCAACTACAAACCTCGACATCCTCGCCACACTCCACATCCAGCTACGGACCAGTTCATCACCTTCTGACAAAGTTGATTTCTTGACAATAAATATTCATCTTTTTCAATACTCCTGTTTCCTTGAGTTCTGTCTCAGCCTGACAAGCGGTCTGTTAAGGAAATACATGAATGCGGAGCTATCAGAATTACTTCAGCCTCACTCAACCTAGTCCCTCCTCCTCAGCCTGGCTCGATCTTTGTGAAACGCACCAAGCCAGGATGCACGGATTAGACTAGGGCAAGCCTCACTTTACCGGTTATCCTGGATTCATAAATTCTACTTTTGTGCAATACCCCTCTGATCTTTAAATTAACTCATCAACAGGTTTACATCCCTCCCTAAAAACCACACAGAAGAACTAACAGAGTGCAATTTTGTACTGTTGTTTTTATTACTCTATATGATTAAACAACATGAAAACAGGGACCAAGATGAGATAACACAGGCAGTTCCTGAGATGTCCTTCCTGGCAGGAAACACACAGAGACAACTGATTGATCAACTTAGCCGACTTTCAGACACATATAGTCCAGGTAGAGATGTAGGAAACACTAGGAGCTGTTTACTGTTTAGCAGTCTTAATTATAGACTGTATAAATGTATTCATATTAAACTCACCCACATACAGGCGGCCGTTAGGCTCCGGCCGGCCCAGTCACACAGGTTAAAGAGCAAAAAACAGCTGACGGGAATAAAGTACCGCTCTGTTGGAGAAACAGTCACAGGTTAAAAAGAGGAAACAGCTGACTGAGATTAGGTACCGAAAGCACTTGTAGTTGTTGCTAATGCTAACCCGAGGTAAACAAAAGAGTCTTATATCTGATTTAATCTGATACAGTATGAGATGCTGACGAAAGTAAGAAGATGCTGAGAGGAAATCGCAAACAAGCAGAAAGAGATGGAGAGGGCTGAGAGAAATCACTCAAAATAATTAGAATATATAAACTACTAACAGAGTGATATAAATGAAATATATAATTAGAGCAGAAGTACCGACTCACCCCAGGAGCCTCCGTCAGCAAGGGTGGATTTGGTGTCGGCTGTGATGGCCGGAAACGTGCCGATGGTGACGGTGAAGGTGAAACAGACAGACAGAGCCAAAAGCCAGATCTGAGGGTCAAAGGTCAGCAGCCAGGGAGACACAAACAACTAAGTTACTTATTAGAGCTGCAACGATTACTCGAGTAATCGATTAGTCGATCAACAGAAATGTAATCGCTAACTTTTTAGATAATCAATTAATCGTAAAGTAATCTTGCTGATTTCCTGCTCTTTTCTGTTCATATCAAATTAAACTGAATATCTTTGAGTTTACAAAACAAGACGTTTCAGGATGTCATCTTGGGCTTTGGGAAACACTGATCCACATTTTTCTTCATTTTCTGACATTTTAGAAACCACATAACTAATCCATTGATCCATGAAATAATCAACACATCAATCCAGACTGAAAATAATCTCTAGTTGCATCCCCATGATTGATTATTGATTGTTTTCTGCTTTTACCTGATGCCTATATGCAGCAGCAGCAGCAAGGTAAACTTCATGGTTACCCAGAGTATTCAGGGTTACCTCACCATGGCCAGGTACATCGCCATGGTTACTTATGCTGCATATCTAACAGTTATGTTTGAAAAAACAGATCAAAGCACCAATCAATTATCTTGGGAAATGGCATCACCAATAATAGAAGATCCCGAATCATGCTGTGAAACAGCAACATGACTGTTATGTGATGGATAGTTTTAGCACCAAAACTACCTCTGCTATGGGTACTTTACATAAAGTTAGCCTACTTATCACTTTGAATCATGGTTTTATATTTATTTATTATTTGCTCTGTTTCACACCGTTGGGGTAAGAGCCAAAAAAAACAGCTGAAAGGCTCAAACACACCACGAGAATATAAGCAACACATTATTTAATGGATTACACTAATATTATAGTTTGCTCTTAGCTCTGCTGCAGTATGACATGTCCATGTTTGTAATTGGTCGTATGCAGCAAACCCCGCCCCTTTCATGTGAACGGGCTGTTAGACTCACTGGAAACCAATCATACTCAATGATTTCATCGATAAATCGGTAGAAACCTTTCTGTCTCTGACCTTCTTAAAGATTTTAATCATGGAGACGTCCTGCTGGGTGTTTGGATCAACTCCTTCACCTTTACTCTCTGAAGAAGAAGAAGAACTATGACTGAAATTAAATGATTATTACTGACAACATGAGGTAAAAGAAACCAAACAACATTTAATCTAAACATGTAAATCACGGTTAAATATAAAGTGCGTGTGTGTTGTGGATCAGAGAGCCGACGTGTTCGTACCGCTGTTCATCAGATTTACAGAGTTCTCTTCTTCTGGTCTCTGGTTCCTGTTTCTCTGCTGATAAAACTGGAAAAACTCCTGAAAACACACACATACAACCTGAAATGTGTGTGTGTGTGTGTGTGTGTGTGTGTGTGTGTGTGTGTGTGTGTGTGTGTGTGTGTGTGTGTGTGTGTGTGTGTGTGTGTGTGTGTGTGTGAGTGAGTGAGTGAGTGAGTGAGTGAGTGAGTGAGTGAGTGAGTGTGTTACCAGTTTAGGCAGCAGGATGTAGGAGAGGACGGACAGAAGAATAACAACACAGGCTGTGATGAAGTAACCGAACGCTGCATCATGAAGCTCTGAGCCGCCTGACGGGGGGGGGAAGAGATGTTTAAAATGTCCCTGACAAAATGGAAGGTGAAGTATTGATAACAAGTTATAGTTGGGTTATTGATTGACTTGCGATGGCGCAGATCATGGCAAAGGCAGCAAAGGTTCCAGCGAGTCCCTGACCACTCATGATGGGAGTCGTATATGAAGCCGGCAGTAACCCGGCCATCCCGAACAGACTGCCCTGGAGAATCGCTCCGAATGCTGGAAACACACAGACAAAGTGATCAACAGACAGAGAGACAGTCAGACTGAGACAGACAGACTGAGACAGACAGACAGACAGACAGACTGACTGACTGACAGACAGACTGATTTGTCCACCGATGAACAGACTCAGACTTTGACCCTCAGACTTAGACTCACAGTTGATGATGATGATCTTCACCATGGTAACGCAGAAGAAGGACAGCGGCTCGAGAGGAACTTTGACGAGGACAGCGGTGGCCATGAAGACAAACATGATGATGAGCAAGCTGCCCATCACTCGCAGACGCTGAGGAATACTGACAGAGAGAATAAGCTCAACGATCGGCTGAGAGTTTTGGGGGTTATGTTAGGAAGAAAAGCAGCTGAGGCATAAAACACAGAGAAGCAAACGGTAAGGATAGCAGCATGTATCAAACAGAAGAACAAAGCAAACAGAAACCTTGGCTGGTAACAAAGAAACTGACTGAAAAAAGATGGCAACAGTCAGACGGCTTGAATGTTCCTTCTCAGGACATGGAAAGTTGTTTGTTTTCTAAAGTCCAGTTCAAACCAAAGATTCTGGCCGACAAGAGTAAACTTTTGTCTGCTTGCATGTCTCCGGTCTGCAGCCTTCTGTAAGAATGACACGAGATGGTGTATAATCTGCTTAGAAACGACTCTCTGTACTTCCACTCTAACTTCAGACTGTTTAGGCTTTTTTTTAGCTGGATATCATTTGTAGCATCTTAAATATGAATGAGGAGAGTGATAGTGAGCTAATTGCTACAGCTACATTTGTTTATTATTGATAATTTCCTTTCTATAGTTTGTAGCTGACCTGACCAACTGACCTCTCTATTGGCTGTTGAAGCAGGTGCTGGAGCCCCCTAAAGGTTCTCCAAGAACTACCCAACAATCTCAAGGACTTCTCAAATCTCCCTCAGGACTAATTAACCCTCTTCAAGGACATCTGTAACCTCCTGCATATATATATATATATATATATATATATATATATATATATATATATATATATATATATATATATATTAGGGCTGTCAGTTTAACGCGTTATTAACGGCGTTAACGCAAACCCATTTTAATGCCGATAATTTTTTTAACGCACGAGTAACGCATAGAGAGAGCAACGGGATCTGTTAGTCCACTTCTTTAACTGTCTATGGCCACGCCATGTCCCGCCCTACGAAGCAGCTGATTGGTTTGGTTTAGGCATTTCACCGCGAGTAGTGAGGATAGTGGATTGGTCAGGGGATAGGACCTGAACAAATGGAGTTACGTTACCTTCGACGCCTGGCCAATAGTAGTGATTTAAGGGCGGGTCTTGTAATTTCGCAGACCGCAAACAAAACAGACACAAGCCTCGGCCGGTTTTAGCTTGCTAGCCGCGTAGCTTGTAGGCTCGTGACGGCGATTATCTTCAGAGCGAGCGAGTAGTGACTCTACAGTCAGAGAGAGAAACAAAGTGTCTCCTCTGTTCTTTCTGACCACGGTGGGAAACCTGGAGCAGGAAAACCCTCTCCTTGATTTTACGTTGGTTATGAAAGAGAACGAGAACCAGGAAATGAGTCACGGGAAACCAGTTGCTATGATGACTGGCTATGAGCCCATAGACAGTAGGACCAGCCACGCTCGCCTCAGGCATGAAGCAGTACTACCTGTAGTACTAGTACTGCCTCAGGCATGAGGCAGTACTACCTGTAGTACTATCTGCAGGACTATCTGCAGTACTATCTGCAATGGAACATCGAGGTAACAGCGTTACATTATGTGACAGATTATTAGATCCAAGTATGAATGTTAGTGTGAAATTGAACATATGACAATGTTGTTTTCAATAAATAAACAGTCACAAAGCAAGCCAATCTACTTTTCCATGCTGATAAGAGAATTAAAATGAGAAAATATAATGGTACAAAAAGAAATCAAGGGACATTTAGAATAGATAAAAATGTGCGATTAATAGCGAGTTAACTATGACATTAATGCGATTAAATATTTTAATTGCTTGACAGCACTAGTATCTTTTGGTATGCATTTCAGAAAAAAAATGGTTAGGATTCAGGTGTAATTGCAAATAGTGATTAATCATGATTAATCCACTGAAAATTCAGATTAATTTGATTAAAAATTGTAATCATTTGACAGCCCTAATATATATATATATATATATATAGTCACCCCAAAAAACAACAACCCCCTCCCCAAAAAGGATCACTGTAAAGTCCTGAGAAACGTCTGGATCTTCCTGAACAACATGAAGCTGTTCAGTGAGAAAACCATGGAGTTTTCCTCCAGACTCTTTACAACTCTCTAAACCCAGAAAACCCTGGATGTTCTCTGCTGAACGGCTCCCAGGGCCACTGCTTGATGCAGTGTATTTATTTCTGAGACACTCTGGGCTGCAGTTGTTAATTTCTCCCCAATTTCAGATCACATTTCCTGTTGAAACATGTTACATTGTAGTTTTATGTAATTGTGATTTTATAGCAGTAGAAAGTGCCACTATAACAAATATTGCACAGTATGCTGTGTTGATGTTGACACATGTATCGGGTCTGATCTAGCATCTACCCACCACTGCAGACCCCTGGCCTCCATGAATTCCCATTGTATTCCTTGTTGATTTATGTATGTGGTTGGACACTTTTTCGTTGACGTTGTGTTGCAGTACTCACAGTGAGTGCAGGAAGGAGTTGAGACAGGTGCAAAGGAGCAGCGGCAGCATGGCGCACAGCGTCATCACGTTGTTGAATTTAGCCTCCAGAATGCTGCGATGTTCACCTTCTGCTTCTGTCTGATTGGCTGAATAATCGACCAATGATGAGTCCTTCAGACGGCTGGTGAAGTACTAAAGACAGAGACACAACCATTGTGTTACTCTGTTTATATTCAGACTCAAACAACAACATGTTGGTTGACTTCCTGTCTGCGTCTCTCAGCTCTGCGCCCATTGGTTCCACTCATAGATATATATACGTAGATACTTTACTGAGCGCTGCTGTTCATTACAGCGATACGTCAAGGTGGTTGTCAGTTTGGGACAGACATGTCGCGCCACTTAATGCATGTAAGTGTATCAAGGCAGAGGTCTATCCACCATGAATTTTGAACAGATTTAAAAGTGGTTTGCTTTGCTACAAATGCCAGACATGTATTTGTATGAATTAAAAATCTAGGTTTTCATACTCAAATACCCCATCTTGTGTAGATAGTAACAGTATGCAGCTTTAAGCCTTAAAGGTCCAATATGTAATATATATACAGTAATAAATCCAAAAATGACCCCAATGCGTCATGATTTCAAGGAAACATGGGGGCTTATGGGGAATGACTCGCTTCAAGCGGCCGCTCGAGGAACTGCAGTCAGCCACGAGAGTTACCACTTCAATAACACACGGGACAAAAAATATTTTTTAGCATTTTACTGAGGTATCACTAATATCTGAAATAAAAAATAAACATTTTACCTGACACAACCTAGCATTAGCTTAATTCAGTATCAGGACAGTAACTTAGACTGGACTGCTGTTTGAGTTTTTACTCAATATAATTCCCCATCCTTCAAAATAAAAGCTGGTTCAGAGCAGAAGATGGTGTGTAGGTTGAGCACAGACTGGAAGTGATGTCATACCATGGTAGCCGTCATGAAGAAGTTCCAGGGCAGCAGCGTTCCCAAACCGAGCATGAAGAAAATCAGCCAGACACCAAAATACCTGCAGAAAGACATTTTTACAGTAAAATGATGAACATTTTATTATGAAACACATGAAAACTGAGTGTTGGCAATTGTTCTGCAGGTGGCTGATTATCTTCATATTTAAAAAAAACATCCTAATACGTGTAGTTCACTCTGAGCAGATAGATAAAAGGCTGGGTATCTGCTCCTTCATAGGGGGCCAAATGAACTAATTCCACAGCATGAGGAAACAAATTGCACATCAATCAGTCAATAATCAATCAGTCAATCAGTCAGTCAGAGTGACAAGAGAGTCTGATAAGATTTGATCACAGATTTTGACATTAAAGGGAACGACTCTGGTGTCACCCTGACGTGGATGTATTTGTTATAATGTCTGGCTCGCTCTACATCATGCCCGTTATTACACAGGTACCTATCAAATAAATCAATACTACAGTATCCCTGTTATTACACAGGTACCTACCAAATGAATCAATACTTCATTATCCCTGTTATTACACAGGTACCTACCAAATAAATCAATACTACACTATCCCTGTTATTACACAGGTACCTACCAAATAAATCAATACTACATTATCCCTGTTATTACACAGCTACTGTGCCTAACAAATAAATCAATACTACATCATCTCTGTTATTACACAGTTACTTACCAAATAAATCAATACTACATTATCCCTGTTATTACACAGCTACTCTACCTACCAAATAAATCAATACTACGTTATCCCTGTTATTACACAGTTACTTACCAAATAAATCAACACTACATTATCCCTGTTATTGCAGTTACTTACTAAATAAATCAATACTACATTACCCTGTTATTACACAGCTACTGTACCTACCAAATAAATCAATACTACATTATTCATGTTATTACACAGCTACTGTACTTACCAAATAAATAAAAAATTGACTCAAAATATTGATTTAAAACTGTTTATTGCTTTTTGCTAAAGAAAATACATGGTTGGAACAATACATCCATAGCAACTTAAACTCTGGATCCTTGTCATAATACACATTAAACTTTTTACATATGGTAAGTTCTCCATTTAACATTTCCTTCATGTCTGTTCATTTCTCTGTCATCCAGCTCTTTGTGTCTGGTAACCTCTCTGCTTCTTCTGCACGTTTTTCTGGTTCTCCATTTTGTTTCTTTACTTTTTTTGCCCCAGCTGATAAATTACTCAAATGTCTTTCTGTGGATAGACAAATGTCCTCCAGAGTGATCCGCGCTGTGTCCATAGCAATGGTCTCGTATACAGAATTACACAGCTTTGTTAAATACTTGATTCTGATTGGTCAATCATGGCATTTTGCTGTATGTTGCCATGGACACAGTTCTGATCATAGTCTATGAAAGGACCATTTTAAATCAGTAAAATCATTTTGTGTCAAATTATTTATTTCTTCAGTAAGTAGATGTGTAATAAACGTCACAATGTAGAGCGAGACGGTCATTATCATGCAGGACCCGACGCACAGCAAAGGATTCAAGGAGTCAATAAATCTACTGAACACTGAGAATATTGTACGATTTTTTGACTCACTTGTCTCTCGGGGAGCTGACGGCCATTTTCCTCTGAAGAACTGAAGAACTGATCAGATTGAGATTTTCTTTCAATGTTCTGCAGACAACTGATTGTTAACCTCAATAACCAGCTGCTCTCTCTCTCTCATCGTTAAATTACTCTCTAACTCTTTAGGGTGTCAGGAGTCAGTTTGTTAAATATTTTGTCAGTTTGTTGAATATTCTGGCAGTTAAAGTTTTGTCTTTCAGTCTTTCTTTCCAGTTAGTTGTGAAATACTTCTTCCTGTATCAGTCACGTTTTTAAAAAAAAAATCCTGCTTCCTCTCTCTTCCTCCTGTGGTTCGTCTCTCTTCTTTCTGCAGTTTCAGCAGAATCACTTCTTCAGCCGGCAGTGACCTTTGACCTCCGATATCAGTTCAGTGGACTTTGTTACTGTCTAGATGGTGACAATGTGATAACAGAACAACGGCTTAGTTAGTTAGTTACCATGAAGAAAATATTTTGGACTTCTTTTGAATCAAATTATTGTCAGATTCTAAGGAAACAAGCAATGTATTATTCATGATATTGAATGTTAAACTGTTTGTGATCTTTAAATGTCACACAGAAGGTGGAATAAACGTTTGTCTCATGTTATTTATGTTGAATTAAGTTTTTGCTCACTACCTGCACATTGGGCTGTTTCACCTGTGACAAATATTGTTTTCATTCGACTCGGTTGGCTTTAATAAAACTAAAGAACAAATTACACCAGCACTTTACTTCTCTGTATTTCTGTGTTTATATCTTCATGGTTATATCTTACTTACATACTCATTATATAATAAAGGACAGAGCTAATTATGCAGCATTTGCAGTTTGAGTCAGTATTTGTATAAAAAAGACATTTTACACTGATCAATAATTAACAGCAGATCAATAGGATTAGATCATTAATCATTAATGAGAGGGTGAGGCTTCGCTCCGCAGTGTGTTCACTGTGCTCTAACAAACGTGGTCAGTGTTTCATTTTTGTTGGTTTGAGTTTTTTGTGTTTGGACCCCAAGTCACACAGACGGAGGCGGAGATGGTTTTAGGGTGTTTCTGGGGAATCGGCTGGAGGCAGTTGGAGGTAATGAAGTCTGTCTGGTGTAGCAGGAGGAGATAACGGTCTAACCAGAAGACTCACTCAGGCTGAGAGCTGGGGAACGCTGGAGACATGGTGGCACAGTGGCTAAGTGGTTACCACTTCTGCCTCACAACAAGTTGGCACTGTAGAGTTGGATCCTCAGTCCATGGCAGGGCCTTTCTGTGTGGAGTTTACATGTTCTTCCCATGTTTGTGTGGTTTCCTCCCACCATAAAGACATGCATGCTGGGTAACTAGGACTACAGTTGAAAATTAGCCATCTGGCTAACACTGGCACATTTACAGAAATGTTGATCAATGTGCATTGTCCTAATAACATTAATACATCTTAAAAGACTGCAGGCTCGAACAACTCTTATTAGTCCAGAAATCCAAAAATACATAAACAAAAATATTACAAAACTTAGAAGTCTCACGCACACTGGGAAAACTCAGGTTAGTTAGTAGAAAACACAAGAGCAAAGAGCCACTGAACTTTATCGACTGCAATGGGATAATCTGGTACAGGAGTGGAGTCTGGACCAGGCTTTATCAGAGAGATAATGAGATGAATATCAGGTGTGCCTCGTTACAGAATCCCAGCTCCGCCAGCCAGCCACAGACTGCCAGGGAGAGAAACTGAGTGATAACGAGAGCAATGCTGCCAGGTTTGCCTCGTTACAGAGACTACGCCCTCTGCTGCGCCCACACTGCCAGGGAGAGAAACAGGAAAACCCACCAAACACAAATACCACAACAGCAGAAAGAAACACCACCATGACACCTTTGCGTGAAAGAACTGTTTGAACTCTGTATTGTTTCGCAGCCATCATCTCATCATCTTTGTTTTCTCTGCCGTGGTCGGTGTATTCCTGTAGATCTCTGACTATATAGGTCAAGCTGAAGTCTTTTATTTCAATAAGTCAGACTGAAGTCTTTCATTTCTATAATTCAGACTGAAGTCTTTTATTTCAATAAGTGAGACTGAAGTCTTATTTCTATAATTCAGACTGAAGTATTTTATTTCCATAAGTCAGACTGAAGAAAATACTCTCAGTTTGAACAGGAGGCAATACAACATGACAGGTCAGGTAATATGTGAACTCTTCCTTTAATGTCCAGAAACAAAGTGAATAAAACAAACACCAGCTTCACTTTTGTTTTCTTATCAGTCAGCAGCTGATTTGCTTACAGACGGACCAATCAGAGCACAGTGTGCGGGTCAGTTGGTCACTCAGCTTTGGATCGTCTCACAGCTCCAGGTAACCGATCCTGCACCCTAAAACACACAGAGACACACAAACACACAGAGATACAAAAACACACAGAGACACACAGACACACACAGAAACACACAGAGACACACAAACACACAGAGACACACAAACACACAGACACACACAGAGACACACAAACACACAGAGACACACAAACACACAGACACACACAGAGACACACAGAAACACACAGAGACACACAAACACACAGACACACACACAAACACACACACAGACACATAAACACACACACAAACACACAGAGACACACAAACACACAGAGACACACAAACACACAGAGACACACAGACACACACAGAAACACACAGACACACAAACACACAGACACACACACAAACACACAGAGACACACACAGAGACACACAAACACAGAGAGACACACACAGAGACACACAAACACACAGAGACACACAAACACACAGACACACACACAAACACACAGAGACACACAAACACACTCTGTTAGGGTGGAGCAGCTGCACCTGCAGCCTGAAACCCAGAAACCATCTATAAGACCCCCAACGCCTGAAAATCTGATGGGAACTTACTTCTGCAGCGTCTCCTCCACTCTGGACCGGATCACTTCAATGTACTGATCGATCTGTGTCTAAACACACAGACACAGACACACAGAGACACACACACACGCACACACACACACACACAGAGACACACACACGCACACACACAGACACACACATACACACACACAAAGACACACACACACACACAGAGACACACACACAGACACACACATACACACACACACACACACAGAGACACACACATACACACACACAGAGACACACAGAGACACACACATACACACACACAGACACGCACATGCACACACACACACACACACACACACACACACACACAGACACACACAGAGACACACACATACACACACACACACACACACAGAGACACACACATACACACACACACACACACAGAGACACACACATACACACACACACAGAGACACACACATACACACACACACACACAGAGAGACACACACATACACACTTGAATGTTAAAATGTTTCATTCACAGAATTAGTCAAATGTCTTCAGAAAAGAGAACACAGCAGTTTATCAGGAACACCCGTCTAAAGGCCGTTACAGCCTTTTCTTCGTGCGATTAATTTGCACAATAACTTTTTTTCAAACTGTTGTTTTTGTCACGAGTACTTTCACACAGGACGCAAATACTACACGCCAATAATGCGGCGTACTTTTTTTCTAAAACAACGTCGATTTTTCTGAGCTTTTTGCGTATATAATAAAGACATCAACCAATCATATTGTTTACCTATGAGGATCATAATATAACAACACAGAGGCTGCTGTCCGAACCATAGACTGGACAGACAACTTTATTACTCCTTTCAACCTTACAAAGGCAGCGTTTACCAGAGGCACTCCTTCCTTTCTTACCTTTCACAAAAAAAGCCCTAGACATGCTCCAGAGCTAACTCAGCAGCCAAGGAAACAAGACAGGACACCTCCAAACTGCAGACTCTAGCTGCTGAACAATCACTGGATATCTTCAGCAGCGTCTTGCGTCTCATGCTCTCTCTCTCTCTCTTCACGTCTCATGCTCTCTCTCTATCTTCACGTCTCATGCTCTCTCTCTCTCTCTTCACGTCTCATGCTCTCTCTCTCTCTTCACATCTCATACTCTCTCTCTTCACATCTCATACTCTCTCTCTCTCTCTTCACGTCTCATACTCTCTCTCTCTTCATGTCTCATACTCTCTCTCTTCACGTCTCATACTCTCTCTCTTCATGTCTCATACTCTCTCTCTCTTCACGTCTCATACTCTCTCTCTCTTCACATCTCATACTCTCTCTCTCTTCATGTCTCATACTCTCTCTCTTCACGTCTCATACTCTCTCTCTCTTCACATCTCATACTCTCTCTCTTCACATCTCATACTCTCTCTCTCTCTTCACATCTCATACTCTCTCTCTTCATGTCTCATACTCTCTCTCTCTTCACATCTCATACTCTCTCTCTCTTCATGTCTCATACTCTCTCTCTTCACGTCTCATACTCTCTCTCTCTTCACGTCTCATACTCTCTCTCTTCACGTCTCATACTCTCTCTCTCTTCACGTCTCATACTCTCTCTCTTCACGTCTCATACTCTCTCTCTCTTCACGTCTCATACTCTCTCTCTCTTCATGTCTCATACTCTCTCTCTTCACGTCTCATACTCTCTCTCTCTTCACGTCTCATACTCTCTCTCTTCACGTCTCATACTCTCTCTCTCTTCACGTCTCATACTCTCTCTCTTCATGTCTCATACTCTCTCTCTTCACGTCTCATACTCTCTCTCTCTTCACGTCTCATACTCTCTCTCTTCACGTCTCATACTCTCTCTCTCTTCACGTCTCATACTCTCTCTCTTCACGTCTCATACTCTCTCTCTCTTCACGTCTCATACTCTCTCTCTTCACGTCTCATACTCTCTCTCTCTTCACGTCTCATACTCTCTCTCTTCACGTCTCATACTCTCTCTCTTCACGTCTCATACTCTCTCTCTTCACGTCTCATACTCTCTCTCTCTTCACGTCTCATACTCTCTCTCTCTTCACGTCTCATACTCTCTCTCTTCACATCTCATACTCTCTCTCTTCACATCTCATACTCTCTCTCTTCACATCTCATACTCTCTCTCTTCACGTCTCATACTCTCTCTCTCTCTTCACGTCTCATACTCTCTCTCTCTTCACGTCTCATACTCTCTCTCTCTTCACGTCTCATACTCTCTCTCTTCACATCTCATACTCTCTCTCTTCACATCTCATACTCTCTCTCTTCACATCTCATACTCTCTCTCTTCACATCTCATACTCTCTCTCTCTCTTCACATCTCATACTCTCTCTCTTCATGTCTCATACTCTCTCTCTCTTCACATCTCATACTCTCTCTCTCTTCACGTCTCATACTCTCTCTCTCTTCACGTCTCATACTCTCTCTCTTCACGTCTCATACTCTCTCTCTCTTCACGTCTCATACTCTCTCTCTTCACGTCTCATACTCTCTCTCTCTTCACGTCTCATACTCTCTCTCTTCACGTCTCATACTCTCTCTCTCTTCACGTCTCATACTCTCTCTCTTCACGTCTCATACTCTCTCTCTTCACGTCTCATACTCTCTCTCTCTTCACGTCTCATACTCTCTCTCTTCACGTCTCATACTCTCTCTCTCTTCACGTCTCATACTCTCTCTCTCTTCACGTCTCATACTCTCTCTCTTCACATCTCATACTCTCTCTCTTCACATCTCATACTCTCTCTCTTCACATCTCATACTCTCTCTCTTCACGTCTCATACTCTCTCTCTCTCTTCACGTCTCATACTCTCTCTCTCTTCACATCTCATACTCTCTCTCTCTTCACATCTCATACTCTCTCTCTCTTCACGTCTCATACTCTCTCTCTTCACATCTCATACTCTCTCTCTTCATGTCTCATACTCTCTCTCTTCATGTCTCATACTCTCTCTCTCTCTTCACGTCTCATACTCTCTCTCTCTTCATGTCTCATACTCTCTCTCTTCACGTCTCATACTCTCTCTCTCTTCACGTCTCATACTCTCTCTCTTCATGTCTCATACTCTCTCTCTCTCTTCACGTCTCATACTCTCTCTCTTCATGTCTCATACTCTCTCTTGTCTCTTCACGTCTCATACTCTCTCTCTCTTCACGTCTCATACTCTCTCTCTTCACGTCTCATACTCTCTCTCTCTTCATCTCTCATACTCTCTCTTGTCTCTTCACGTCTCATACTCTCTCTCTCTTCACGTGTCATACTCTCTCTTCAGCAGCGTCTCCACAAGAACCTGAAACTGTCCCACCAACACGGTAGATGAGGTGGTGCGAATCTCCAAAACTTTTATTGAAAACTGTTGCAAATTCACATCGTTGCCAGTGTGAATAGTTTTGATGCAAAATATTTGCAGGAGATTATTTCGCATTTTCGCGTCACTTATTCGTCACGCGTAACAGCCTTAACTGTGAGGTTCATGGTGTTCAGCTGTTATTCAGAACAGGTGTTTCAAATATTTTGTCCAGCTCAAGAATGTAAATAACTCTTTACAGTTGGGTTAGTGTTAGTCCATCATAAAAAAACTGGTCTGCACTCTGCTCTACAGGAAGTATTTTATGCCAGTTCTTCTTTGAGGTTTGGAGATCAGGAACAGGGAAAAAACATAAATGTCATAAAAACTTTCTGTAAAGGACCACTTTAGAATTTTAAAGTGTTGGGTTATTGGTAAATATTTGTAAACGTTTGTAATTTATTTAAATAATTCTTATTTAAATAATTATTATATTTTGTATGTGCTTCAATGTTATTTGTACGTGATTGACCGGAAGTTTTGTGCACCTGTGGTGTTGGGGTTTGTCCCTTTGGTGGCACCGTAGTTTGCACAGGCTAAGATGAACTTTTATGGTGGCTGTCTGGTGTGAATGACACGCAGCTGTGTTTGAGCTTATATGTATTTTTATCTGAGATTGTTTATACATGGACTTAAACAACTTGACGCCCGTTTCATGACGGAAGAAAGGACTATCTTATATTGTTTGCATTCCTTGGTGAGCGCAGCGAGGTATGATATGTTTCATTCATAAAATTGTTTGCACATATGTATGCTTTATTTTTCCGTGTAATAAATGTTTGTGTACTTAATGACTTTGTAACCGTGAGAACAAGTGTGCGAAATGATTGTTGTATGTATGTTTTTAATACAGTTTTCACGGTGCAAAGGTGATGATGAAGTAAAAGGATGAACGTCATGCTGGTTTGACGAACGAAATAAATAACACCTTACGCATCAGTCGAGACTCTCTTCTTTGGATCCAAGGGCTGTAACACTTTCGATACATGATTTTTACGTTGCTCGTCTAACTCAGCTGTCTTCCCTCTGAAGCAGTCTGTCCAATCACAGGTCTGCTAACACAGAACTAAACTGAGGTAAGGTGTACATCCGCTATGAAAACTAGTCCCAGTTGCTTTTCAACTAAAGTCATGAAATCTGCAGACAAAATATTCATCAGAATTTGAACAAATAAATGAATCTCAGAATGTTAATACATCTCCACTTGAAATAGAAAAAGAGTCCGTTACATTCTGTTTCATTCTGGATCACCACTGAAAATCTTCAGATTCCGTTTGTGCTGAAGCTGAATTTCAAATGAGTGAATCACGTGAACATTTGTTTTAGTAAATATATATATATGAGTATGGGTGCACGCTTTGGAAGACAATGCTGACAGAAAGCAGACAGTTCTTTTAAAAACCTTGTTAATTTTGGTCTCGTTATTCTGCCGTACCTTTTTCTTCTGGTAGATGAGCGGTGTGCTGAAGAAAACAATGTCCGCTGGAAACAAGAGAAGAAGCTTACGGTTAGTTAAAAGAGTCAATTTGGCTTTCAGATTTAAATTAACGAGTCAGAGAGAAGAAGTCACACCGAGGATCAGGATGGAGACTCCGTTAAAGATCGCTCCGACATACGTCATCATCCACATGACTGCAGCCAGCTGAAAAATGAAGAAACAGCTGAAACATGAAGGAACATACAGCCGAAACATGAAGAAAGAGCTGAAACATGAATGAACATACAGCTGAAACATGAAGGAACAGCTGAAACATGAACGAACATACAGCTGAAACATGAATAAAACATACAGCTGAAACATGAACAAACATATAGCTGAAGCATGAAGAAAACATACAGCTGAAACATGAACAAACATATAGCTGAAGCATGAAGAAAACATACAGCTGAAACATGAAGGAACATACAGCTGAAACATGAACGAACATACAGCTGAAACATGAATGAACATGCAGCTGAAACATGAAGGAACAGCTGAAACATGAAGAAAACATACAGCTGAAGCATGAAGAAACATGAAGAAAACATGCAGCTGTATGCCTCACTAGGTCAGTTCATTCCAGTTCCCCCATACAAAAAATAACTATGGTCAGAAATCCTTTTTTTATACATACACAAAAATTTGGAATGGCATTCCCCGCCATATCAGAACACTATCATCCATCACATATTTCAAAAAGTCATACAAACCGTTTCTTCTTGACAGTCACACTTGCACACATTGATTGTTCATGTATTGTTCTAGCCGTATTGATGTTTTAGTTGTATGTGTCTAGCCCATATGAAATTTCGCTGCGCTCTCATTGAGGTTGAATGGAGACGAAATTCGGGAGCGAATCGCCGAGGGGAGCGAAAAAAAGTTGACGAAAGTTTAACTTTATTCAAATGAGGACCACTCGAGAACCAATCAGGTCCGAGTGTTTGTGGTTGGAGGCGGGAGTTACAAAAAAGTCTGACCAAGATGGCGGAGGTTATCAGCGCTGTATCATGAAAATGTAATTGTGATTAAAATGTTTCTACACGAACATGTGTACTTGTATCAACACAAATTGTGATTTATATGACACACAAACTTAGTCAGGGCACATACACCACTAAATAGACCACTGTACATGTTAGTTTAAACACTCAAACTTTTCAGCTAGCTGACAGGTTAATCGCTAGCATGTTCGGACATTTGATTTCATTGTAAGCCTAGCCAGGCAGCTAGCCAGGCAGCTAGCCAGGCAGCTAGCCAGGCTGCTAGCCAGGCAGCTAGCCAGGCAGCTAGCTAGGCTACTCGTGCATTTGTTTGATTACGTTTTTTTGGTGAACATTGACGATTCTAGCAACACGGATTGTTTTTATATGTCACACAAACTTAAACAGGGCAAATAGACCACTGTAGATGTTAGTTTAAACACTCAAAATTATTCAGCTAGCCGACAGGTCAACCGCTAGCCGGTGTCCTGTTGCAGTCTTGCATGTTGTTTTCGCGAACACGCCCCCCGAGGCAAAATATCGCTGGCCGAAAATCGCGAGGTGTTTCGCTGTGTGGAAACGTACCATAACATCCTGTACAAATGTTTCTGTCCTCATGTGCCAAAATTGTGCTCAATGTTCTATGTTGCTGCAGAACAGGAACCTGCTGGGAACCAGATCAGGCCCGTTTATGCTGTAATTTAATTGCTGCTTTTAAACTTTCCTGTATAATGAAATGATTAGCATTAGCTGCTGCAATACTTCAATACTGTAAATATAGTTTACTATATATATATATATATATATATATATATATATATATATATATTTACTACTCTATTTTCTTTACCTATATTTGTTTATTGTTTATTTATCTTAAGTGTCTTGAACTTTTCCCCCTAACCTTGTTGCTGCAACAGTGTGAATTGGTATTGATAAAAGTTTTTGAATCTTTGAATCTAACATTTGAACCATTAGCATTAGCTGTGTGCTAACAGTTTGTGTGTGAAACCTTGAGAGAGTCGAACATGTCTTCCACCAGCAGCAGCTTCCTCGTGTGATCTGTGAAACGATTCAGGAGGACCAGAGAACGATCAACAAGCAGACGGACGGACTCCGGGGACACGGAGATGTCTCTGTCCAACAGAGACCTGGGGACATATACAGGGTTATATACATATATACAGGGTTATATACGTATATACAGGGTTATATGCAGGAACATATACAGGGTTATATGCAGGAACATATACATGGTTATATAACAACCCCCTAAATGAAATGTCGTCAATATAGACGGTCCAGTTGTTACCTGAACGGATGTTCTTGGTCTGATTTCTGGACGGCCTGGATCACTGATTTATAAACCCTACAGACAGGAAGCAGAGGGCTATTAGGATGACATCACTTCCTGATTCCATGCTTGGTTTATAATTCCCATTTTGTGCTCTGCTTGTGTTTTCTGTCGTTCTGTTTCTTTGTATTTTAAAAAGCCTGTAAAACATCCAGGCCAGGGGACAACAGAAGAGAGTTTTTCTGACATTTTTGTGTGTGTTTATTTATTTAAACTGTCCACTTCTTAAGTTAACTGAACTGAATAATAATAATATTATACAGTCATGAACTTGAACTTCTTCTGGTTTACAGAGTCATGGCCATCAACAGCTGACTGGGTGCAGTGCATTGTAGGAAACAGACTGAACGTGTCTCTGAGTGTCTCTGTCTCTGTGTGTCTCTGAGTGTATCTGAGTCTCTGATTGGCTGCTGTCAGACCATGTGACTCCTACCTGAAGGTGATGGTGATGCAGAGGACGGCGAGCAGCAGGTAGGACACCACGCTGATGACGGACAGCGTCGCCACGGAGACCAGAACCAGCAGCGACACGCCGAAGGCAGCCGCCGACTTCTTTGGTTCTTTCCAGTGGACGAGCTGCAGCACTGGAGAGAGACATTTATTTATATTTTAATTTATTCATATTAGTTTATTAACATTAAGGCATGATAAAAACATGAAGGAACTATAATAAATGGATATATAGTTAATAACCGTGAGTTATAAGTGTCTCTGAGTGTCTCTGAGTTATGGTTATGGGTTATGGGGTCAGAATAATTCACTCTTTGTTTCTTTACATGTTGGACTGTGGGTGATGTGAGCAGCACGGCCACTAAATTTTAATTCATATAGAACTTTTTACAAATCAAATGAAGACAAAACACTGAATCCACCCTAAGAAAAGTATCTTTCAGCAGATAAACTCTGTAACATTCAGGGTTAAACACAGAGACTTATTAAAAGTCCTCAACACAGTTGCATGCTTCTCTAAGGAGGACGGTAACAATGAGCGGTCTGTAGCAGAATAATCCCCGTCACCACGCTCACATCTCAGTCATGTGGACGTCATTAGCACATACCAAACACTGGATGCCGTTAATGAGACCGAGGCAGGCTGCTCATCAAAGGAAACACAGAGTTCATTTTAACTTCACGGAACCAAACAGAGCTACGTCACGTTCTGCATCACATGGTAACCTTGGTAACTTGAAATGTTAACCCAAACCACCATATTTTTCTTAACTTAGTGGTATTGGGGCCTACACTTAACCAAACTGTGTGACTGTTGATCAGACAGCCAATCAGCTGCTGAGCTCAGTGATCAGCTGATGGATGATGTCATTATGTTACCTGAGTGTGTAAAGTCTCTGAGGGAGGAAGACGAGGAGGAAGAGCTGCTGCTGGAGGCCTCCATCTTCTTCTTTTGCTGCTGCTCCGTGTGGTCAGAGCTGCAGTTACTCTGCACTTTAAACCTCTCAGGGCGGTAACGTCATCACGGGGCAGGGCCTGAGGGGAGGGGGCATGTACAAATGGTTTTATATATTTATATTTAAATATAAGAACTGGAGCGCTCCTTGGGGGAGCACAAAGGCAAACAAACACATGTCTAACCAGGACTCAACATAAACTCTTCAAAGCTGCCAGCTTGGCAACCAAGTATGTAGTTGTTGTTACTGGCTCCAGTGGTTGCCTCGTTACAAGCTGACTATTATTGAGATATAAAAATGATGATAACACTGGTTAGTTTTACAATCAACGTTTGGATTTATTTGTTTTACCTTTGTAATTTAATTTGGATTTTACATTTATTCAAATTCTTAAAAACAGTACACAGTACAGAGTACACACATCTATAACTCATAACTCATCAATAACTTCATTATTTCCCATAATGGCTGGTATGCAAATACCTTGGGGTCCCAGGATGCTAATGGAGGGCCGACAATGTCAACAAACATTAGAGAGGACACATCTTCAATTCTCAGCAGGGAACGTAACGGTGTAACAATTGCGTTGATTTCGGAAAAACCCTCTCTCACATTCTGCACTGCTTACAGCAACTGTTTCAACAGCATGTCTGAGTGTTAGAAGTGGCGTAGTCATGGGTTGACCTGACTTACTCACTTTCAAATCCCTAAACCTTTCCTTCATGCCAGCAAAGCCAATACTAAAAAGATCGCAAAGCTCCGTCAGTCCATGTTCCCCAGACATTAGAGGTAGAGGAGAGGGCCAAGTTGTTTTATTAAGAATGTTCACCTTTTGAAACAAGGACTCTTCTTCTTATTTTCCTTCCCTTGTCATTCAAGGCCAGGGTCATTTTTGTACGACCAACGTTGTGCCCTCAGATGAACATGACAAAGTCGATCGGCTGCAGCAGCAGCGGCCCACAGCTCATCAGATTTCTTTTTTCAAGGCAGTAGAAGGTCTTCTCGAACTTTCGTGCGCTTCCACATCCCGTGCAACTAAGGATATCCACTTGCATCAAAATATATAGCCTAAGCCTACCTAGATGCGCAAGCGCGAGCGGGGCACAGTGGTCGACTGACAACGACATTAAGCAGCTGAACAAGAATACGGGCGTGTTCCGATTGTTCTCATCTCAGCTATGCCGAGACAAAATAGACATGTTTTCAAAAGCATCAAATTTGATGTGACATATTTCCAGTAGGCAACTGACTGCAAGCAGGAACATCTGGACACAAACGAGCTTATGTGCTCTTCATTTTTAAACATTATTCATAGATAATATAAATTCAGTGTGTGTCCATGTTTAACTCGCTGTAAACTAACCAACCCTTATAATAATAATATCTAATAACTAATCAATCCTTATAATAATAATAATAATATCTAATAACTAATCAATCCTTATAATAATAATAATAATAATAATAATAATAATATCTAATAACTAATCAATCCTTATAATAATAATAATGTCTAATAATAACTAATCAACCCTTATAATAATAATATCTAATAACTAATCAATCCTTATAATAATAATATCTAATAACCAATCAATCCTTATAATAATAATATCTAATAACTAATCAATCCTTATAATAATAATAATAATAATAATAATAATAATGTCTAATAATAACTAATCAACCCTTATAATAATAATATCTAATAACTAATCAATCCTTATAATAATAATAATATCTAATAACTAATCAATCCTTATAATAATAATAATATCTAATAACTAATCAATCCTTATAATAATAATAATAATAATAATAATATCTAATAACTAATCAATCCTTATAATAATAATAATAATAATAATATCTAATAATAACTAATCAATCCTTATAATAATAATAATAATAATAATAATAATATCTAATAACGAATCAATCCTTATAATAATAATAATAATATATAATAATAACTAATCAATCCTTATAATAATAATAATAATAATAATAATAATAATAATAATAATAATAATAATAATAATAACAACTAATCAACCCTTATAATAATAATAATAATAATAATAATAATAATAATAATAATAATGTCTAATAATAACTAATCAACCCTTATAATAATAATATCTGATAATCGGAACAGATGAAGAAAACTATATTTTAAATATTATTCAGCTTCTTCCATCTCCTGATATTTCGGTCATAATTTATGGATCTGTTGTATAACGTCAGGCATGTGAATCATTAACTTTGTTTTTGTAAAAGATCATTTAGTTTAACGAATAAACTCAGAGTTCATTTTCTTTTTCTATCTGTTTATCTTTATTAGTTGTGTTTGTGTTCAGTGAAGTTATAAATAAAGTTGTTTTGTTCCGGCGGAACCTTTGTTCCAGTCTCGTGTTTCCTCCGGAGGGTTTAAAGCTCGTGCAGCAGTCAGAGCACGGTAAAGCCTATGGGTAAACGGCTCTGTTGGTTATTAGTCCGATAGTGTGATTATATTGATAGATTACTGTATTCCCGTGATGCAGTGCGGCTGGTCTCTGTTAGGTCCGCTGCAGTGGATCCGTTACATCAACAAACAGGTGAAGGTGAAGGCGGGAAAAGATGAAGAACACCGCGGCTGGCTGCTCACCGTGGACCCGGTGTCCGCGAGGTAACACGCACACGCACACACACACACACACACACACACACACACACACACACACACACACACACACACACACACACACACACACACACACACACACACACACACATAGACACACACACACACACACACACACACACACACACACAAAGACAGACAGACATCCCGGTGACTTTATTTCAAATAGTAAATGTTCTCTCTGTGTGTTGTTATTGATCCAGGTGTGTGTGTGTGTGTGTTTTGTTATTGATCCAGATGCGTGTGTGTTTGTTGTTATTGATCCAGATGTTCTCTCTGTGTGTGTTGTTATTGATCCAGATGTTCTGTGTGTGTTGTTATTGATCCAGATGTTCTGTGTGTGTGTGTGTGTGTGTGTTATTGATCCAGATGTTCTCTCTGTGTGTTGTTATTGATCCAGGTGTGTGTGTGTGTGTGTGTGTGTGTGTTTTGTTATTGATCCAGATGTGTGTGTGTTTGTTGTTATTGATCCAGATGTTCTCTCTGTGTGTGTTGTTATTGATCCAGATGTTCTCTCTGTGTGTGTTGCAGTCTGGTTCTGGTGAACTTCCAGGACGATGAGGTTCGGGGGGGCAGAGCCTCGGTGCAGGTGGTGATGGGTCACGCTGTGCAGGAGGTGCAGGTCCTGCAGGAGGCGGACCAGGAGACCACGGAGCGTCTGCAGAGTTCCTTCCTCCCCCCAAGGGCCCGCCCCCTTGCCCTGGAGCAGCTGCGTCAGAGGCGGGCCGGCGTGCGCCGCTGGCTGGAGGAGAACCGCGTCCCGGTGCAGGAGGAAGGCGAGGAGCTGCTGGTGGCTGGCGCTCTGACCATCATGCCGCCGTATGGACCAGAGGACTGCTGCAGCTCCAACCAGATCATCCTGGACCGCGTCCAGAGACTGATCCAGAGTCAGCCGGCAGCACCGCCCAATCACAGCGCAGCGCTGCCTGCCAACCAACCCATCCAGAGACTGATCCAGAGTCAAACGGCGCCGCCTGCTGACCAATCACAGCGTAGCAGCTGTGACTGACAGCTGTCTGGGACAGTTTGAGTTCAGATTAAGTTTTGTTTTCTGTCTTTTGTCCAATAAAAATCACTGAAGGTTGAAGTCCCGCCCCCTGCCTGCTGATGTCATCAGTCTGATGAAAATGAGAAAGTTACAAAAGTCTTGTTTGTGGTTCACAGGAAGGTTCAAAGTTTAATATTTAAACCGATCAGAGATTATGGATGTTTTCTTTATTTAATGAAACAGGAAGCAGCAGCAACTGGAAACATGAATCCATATATTTATTAATTAGTTTTGTAACTCAAAAGTCTGCTGAAGAAAACCGAGGGATTCATTTCTTCATTATTTAATCTTTAAATGGACAGCTGATGGAATTTAATTTGTTAAATGTTCTGAGTCTGAACTTTAACTTTTTATTCCACTTCCTGTCATCGCTTAAAACAGAAAGTTGAATTCAGGGATGTTTTCTCCACGAACACAAAGTAAAATAGGTGAATAGTTTTAGTTTTCATATTTCCATGACTATAACACTGAGTCTTCATAAACCTCCTAACCAGGGAGCAACAGTCCTCATACATTGCCTCAAAAATAGGGTTGGGTACCGAAACTCGGTGCCAATAGGTCCCCAGTTCCGACGTAAACGGTAGTAACGAGACCGAATAAGAACAAAAAATTCGGTGCCTGACTTTCCACTAGACTGGACAGCAGGTAACGTTAGCCTAGCGTTAGCTAGCGGCGTGATTAAACAGGTTAACATGCTGACAGGTGACGTTAAACAGTGTAAAGTGTGACTGTATATCAACAGTCTGCTCTGCAGCGCAGCAGCTGCCGACGTCGGAAAAACACAGACGGTGCGTTCACTGACACTGGTAACATACAGCCTCGCGGTGCATTCACTGAAACTGGTAACCTACAGCCTCGCGGTGCATTCACTGACACTGGTAACCTACAGCCTCGCGGTGCATTCACTGAAACTGGTAACCTACAGCCTCGCGGTGCATTCACTGACACTGGTAACCTACAGCCTCGCGGTGCATTCACTGAAACTGGTAACCTACAGCCTCGCGGTGCATTAAAAGTTATTGTAAAATACCCTTTTCCCATCTGGTGGTTGTTTTTGTCGTTCAACAGCAATTTACTGGTGAAATAAGTTATTGTGTATTATAAGTTATAGTTATTACATTACTATTAAATCATTTAATTTTGACCATATGGCCTTAGTAATAAACAATGTGTTAATCTTAAATGTCACCGGCTGTTGTTTAGTCGGCCTATCCTTGTTTCTTCTTTTTTTATAACTTTCTTAAAAGGTACCGGTTCAGGCACCGGCACCGTCTTAAAAGTACTGATTTAGCACCGGTATCAGAAAAAAAAACCAATTGATACCCAACCCTACTCAAAAACAATAAGAACAGACCATAACATGTGGGAGAGAGAGAGAGAGAGAGAGAGAGATCTCTCTCTCTCTCTCTCTCTAGACTTCTCTACCTGTAGGAAAACCGAAAGCTTGAACCAACTGGTTCTCAGTTACCGTGGAAACCGATCCTCCAGACCCACCTGGTCCCAACAGGTTCATCAATGCAATCAGATAACTGGTTAGTGGAGAGAAGACATGCTCAGCAGAGTCATTTCATCATTTAATTCCTGATAAGGTCTATATAATAAGAATATAACACTGAGGAAGGTATAAAGACTATAACGGGTCATTCTACACCGCCGCCATCGAGTCCATCCCAGAATGCTATGTGTAGTAACCAGACCCTCCTTCAGCGCGCTTTGGAGGAGGGTCTGTACTGTGGCAATAAACCTTTTTCTTAATCTGAAAAAAACAAACACTTAAAGCTTAAATTTTCCCTTTAACAACAGTGATGATAATGAACGCTCCGACCAATCAGGAGCAGCGTAGCAGGCGAAGTTTACAAGATGAATCCAGAACTCTTCATATTACAGATGTGAAGAATAAAAGACGTTTTATTTCAGATAAATAATAAAATAAAGACAGTGGAGCGCTGTTTGTTGTCCTTCCAGCTCGGTGTACAAACACGTTTATTCCCTTGTTTTAAAGAATGTATCTCCATGAACATCAGAGAGAAACAGAACCAGCACAGTACCTCTCTGGTTCTGTTCCCACAATCCTCTCTGCTCCACACAGCGTGGTCCGACACGCTGACAGACAAACACACACATACACACATCAATGTTCTCCCAACGCTCCGCAGGAAACAAGCAGTTGGGTATTCACAATAAGAGCACATGATCTTTAGTTTTCTCAGTCCGGACTGGATCAGAGTTTTTCTGTCTGTTCTGATCCAATCAGTTGTCCAATCAGCTCAGAGCCCCACCCCCTCCAGCCTGTCCAATCAGCTCAGAGCCCCACCCCCTCCAGCCTGTCCAATCAGCTCAGAGCCCAGCCTCCTCCAGCCCAAGGGGCGTGTCCAGCAGCGGGGGGGCGTGGCTCAGAGTCTCCCTCTTGTACGTCTTGGGGGGAAGTTTAGGGACGCTGTGTCGGGGGGGCACAGGGGGGCCGTCCAGGGGGAGGAGAGGGAGGGTTGTCTTCCTGGATGGGGCGGTGGGGGTGACAGGGGTTGGAGGGGGCAGAGGGGGGGGGGGAGGAGGAGGGGAAGAACGCCTGCAGGTCACAGCGGGGTGGGCGGCCCTGAGGGGGGGGCAGGAGGTGCAGAGGAGAGCTGACGGGTTCCCGAGGAGGCAGCGAGGGGGGGCTGTCGGGGGGGGACGAGGATGACAGGGACGAGGAGTAACGAGGGGGGAGGAGCTTACAGGTGGGCTGGCGGGGAGGGACTGCAGGAGGGCTGTCCAACTGTGACATCATCTGAGGAGGGAGGAGACATTCAGTGAGAGGAGGAGACATTAGAGACGTTACGTTTACGCCTGGCGTCCACACTAATGCAGCGTTTCCCAGCCCCTAAAACTTTAACATTTGAAAACAGTTTAGTGTGGTGGCTTTGGAAACGAGGACGCACACCGGTCAGTCTGATGGTTAGGTAGCTTACGTAGAGCTACCTAGGGTGAAATCATGGATTCCCCAGTTAAAACTGATCATTGTTTGAGTGATCTGATATCAGAAATAGATCTTTTAATATCTGCATTTTCACCAAGGATGGAGAAGTGAAAAGCCCTTTAAACTAACGTTTTGAAACTGAACTGATGAACAGACTGAACTGAAATTTTCCTAACCTGATGATATCCAACCAGAAATGTAATCGAATTGGACCTTGTGGAGCACAATCCAATCTGAAAATCATTGGGGATACCCGGTTGTGATGCAGCCTCGTCACATCTGGCCTGTTTATTAATCATGATAAATGACATGATATGCATTCTTTTAAAATGCTTTTTCATATATTTATATTATATTTATTGACTGGGATGACTGTGCACGAGTATATGTTAGAGTATTTATTTGCATATTTATTACTTTTAGTACTTTTATATTCAGGTACAGCACAGCAAATTTTGTTGTACACAAGCTTGTGCAATGACAAAAGTCTATTCTATTCTTTAATATCTGAACATAGCAGAACTGGTATGTAAACATGCGAGTTACCTTTGAGGGCGAGGACTCAGCGGGAGCCGACTCCGGTCGTCTGCGAGGAGGAACAGGAGGAGGAACCTGAACGTCCTCAGAAGCCCGACTGAAACTCACCATGGAGGAGACCGAGGACGACCCTGAGACCAGAGAGACAACGTCAGACCCACAGGAAGTAGAACACAAAACTCTAACCCTGAGACCAGAGCCCTACTCACACAGGATTAGTATCGTCTGGGGACCTCATGTGATTTAGTAATGACCCCACACAGCTGAGTTTCGTGTGGCGCATTTGCACGGGATAAGCGAAGCCTGCATTTACTCAAATGTATAAAAACATGTTCCCCTGAAGACGGCCAGGGCAAGGCCACTTCACCGCACTCGGGTCAGGGTTCCGTATCTTTTTGGGCCAGGCCTGGTAGAGCTTACCAGAGGTGTATCCACTATCATCCCCGCCGCGGCAGCAACCACACAGCATCACTGTCTGCTCTCAGACGAAGCCGCCGCGGCAGCAACACAGCATCACTGTCTGCTCTCAGACGAAGCCGCCGCGGCAACACAGCATCACCGTCGCGGCAACACAGCATCACCGTCTGCTCTCAGACGAAGCCGCCGCGGCAGCAACACAGCATCACCGTCTGCTCTCAGACGAAGCCGCCGCGGCAGCAACACAGCATCACCGTCTGCCGGTCCAGACTAGGTTGGCCATTAAAGGCAGTGTTTGCAGCCCCCCGCAATCCCATGTCCGTCTTCGTGAGAGAGTTAGGGTTAGGTAGGACCTCGGTGTTTGGCGAAATATGGTAGGATGTTTGTGTAGGATTTTTACTTTATAAAATACAGACATGGCTGATTATTATAATTGTTACACGTTACTAGTAGGGATCGACCGATACGGATGTTTTAGTGCCGATGCCGTTTTTTTTTTTTACATCAGCCTTAGCCGATAGCCAGAGCATGGTCTGACTGCATGTGAATGGGAGCGTCCCTAGCAACACAGAGCTGCCTTTGTGGATGCCTGACCGTAAATAATGCCGGGAAAAATCGGCAAACGCAGCAGCCGCGTATTGGCCGATGCAAATACACGTAAAAAACGCAAATATCGGCCCGATGTATCGGATCCCTAGTTACTAGAGGTCACCAGGTAATGCTAGTCCCGTGCAAATAGGGCTAAAGAGGTCCCAGGTGACATCATCCTGCCTAAAGCTGATTGGTTCTGTACAACAAAACACACAGTGAGCTGTCAGCTGATGGTTTCCATGGAGACAGACTGTTACTATGGAGACATTGTAGGCAGGTGATTCTTGTTCTGACAGGTGTGAGATGGAGATGCACCAATCAGATCTACCGGATCAATATCAGCTCTGATACTGAAGTATTACCAGAGGACCTGGGATTTAGACACTTCCCCACGTCTGCATTCACAGGGGATAAGCAACGTCTGTCTTTAACTCAGATTTACTGACATTAACATGTCAAAGCTTTCATTACAGTAACAATCTCCAGCGCTACCAATAAATCATCGAATCAGAGACGCCAATTCACACGGGACTAAAATAATCACACAGCCTCTGTATTTGGAGAAATATGGCCAGTAATTTGTACTTCATTAGTAGAAAGCAACACTTGTTTTGTCTCGTTTGTCGTGCCGGGAATTAATTCCCCCGACGATCCATTTTGACTATGTTTTGAGAAAGTTCCTGTAACTGAAAAATCGACCGACTAACTGAATTAACCAAATGCACAGGTGAAAAGTGTGTGTGGGAATTTTCTTTCTTTTTGCAGTGGCATTTTACCCTGACCATGACAGATTCCCCCGGGGTTAAGACCACAGACGACTTCTGTGCATATTTCAGATTGCTGCAGGTCCCCAGGTAATACTAGGCCTGTGTGAACAGGGCTTCAGCCGATTCATTCAATCACGGCTCTCACTTTTAAAACAGTGTGCAGGATCCATACATAAAGTGTCGGTGCGCACAAAAGCAAAACACTAACTGCAGACAATGTTCCATTTATCAATCTGGCTATTTAATGTGCGCCTGTGGATCCTTAACTCGCCGTCCACACATTCAGCCATCAGCGGTCAATGCATGAATGTGTTAATGTGAGAAATGAGCTGATCAATGGGAATGTA
This sequence comes from Gymnocephalus cernua, assembly GCA_023631565.1. Taxonomy (NCBI): domain Eukaryota; kingdom Metazoa; phylum Chordata; class Actinopteri; order Perciformes; family Percidae; genus Gymnocephalus; species Gymnocephalus cernua. Next base: position 43,745,286 of record CM042427.1, on the reverse strand, counting down.
ACGGGTGACACAGCGCTAAGTTGAGTTGGCTGATATTAGTGCTGGGTGGTATACCGGTTCACACCGAATACCAGTGTATATTTTCGTTATGATATGAATTTTGAATATACCGCCACACCGGTGTATTTGATTACACAACATTCGGACGGACCCTTTTCAATGTTGCGCTTCTAAACGTGGATGGTCACGCCTCCAGTCGCAGGGTAACCAGTAGTGCTCTGATGTTAGTGAAGCTGCAGAACTAGTAGAACATGATGACACAGAAGAACTGGTTTTAAAAATGTTTGCTAACTGTAGGCTAGTTGTCGCGCTAACGTTACTCGGCCGTGCTAACGACCTGTCACCTCTAGCATGCAGCGGAGCAACACAATGAACGCAATAACAATCCACCTACGGTGCACGGTCCCACTTCAGACCGTCGAGAAAGACGGGTTAAGAGCAATGATTCAAACACTGGATTTAAGATGTCTTGCCTCTCCAAAATACTTCTGCCAAACCACTAACGTTATTCAAACAGCAAAGCAGCTGACAGCGGAGCTACAACAACCTGACGTTACCTGTGGTCAAGGTAGTGTTTAAACAGCAATCTTACAACTATTTTGTTTTGAAAATGAAGCATGTTAAATTTGTTGGTATGTGTATTTATTTAATTTTACTACTTTGTATTTTGCACAATAAAAAATAGTTTATATTCTGTAACTGTTTCTACTTCATATAACGTGATATAATGTTGTGGAGCCAAGCAGACATTGAAACGTTTCTTTTTATATTCTGACAGTACTGAATACTGACAGTAAAATAAGCCATTATAAACCTATATAAAGACTCATGCCCCATCCACACGGAGACATATTTTGATGCAAACGCACATCTTTTCCATTGTTTGGGCCGGTTGTCCACACGAATCCCGTAAACGCACTTTTTTGAAACCTGGTCCCAGGGTGAATAAAAAAAAAAACGGCTCACGTTTGGCTTCGTGTGTACGGTGAAACCGCATAAGTGCGTATCGATGATGTCATCGCCACACACCTCGGCCTCACAGCTCCGCCTTCAACCCAGCTGACGGCTCTAACAGGGAGCAATGCTGTTTATAAAGTGGAAGTAGACAACGTATCAACTAGCTCGCTAATCTGTCTGCTCATCAACTCCCTGAACGGATTATAGTAACTGTTAGCACTGCTTATTGTAGAAAGGCTACCGAAAGAAAAACGTGTAGCTAGATTATCAAAAAGACATCGGATCATTGATGTTTGTTTGACTGCCGATGTTAGCTAGCAGAGCTAACGTTAGCGCTAACTAGCTAGCTAGCACGCTAACGTTAGCTCTGCTAGCTAGCGTGCTGCAATCATGTCCGATAGCAGACAGAATTGCAAAATAGAAAGCAATCCAGCAGCACATTATACAATGTAACGTTTTCTAGCGGTGGCCTTTATGTAATGAGCAGTGGTGAAAGTTATTAAAGTCTAGTCCATGGATGTAGAAAAGTGACTGAAGGCTGCTCTTCTTCTTCGTTCCGTTAATTCCTGTAGCAGTAACAGCGCCGCCTACAGGCCTGGCATATGAAGTAGCGTGTTGAGTCATTTAAAAATGGATTCATGTGGACGTGAATTTTCTTGAACCGAATCCAGGGAAGACGGATGCGTTTTCATCCTAACGTCTTCGTCTGGATGGGGCCTCAGTCAAGCAAAAGAAAGAAAGAGACAGACAGGTGAGAGACAGACAGGCGAGAGACAGACAGGCGAGAGACATGTACAGAGAGCCACGAGGGTCATACTGACGTGGACCGTGAGGAACAGAGAAGATACTTTCGCAGGCTGCAGGGAGAGGAGAAAACACTGTGAGAGGAGGAAGCTAACTGTCTCTGGGCTTTATGCTAAGCTAACATGTTCCTTTAGTAGTGAACTGTTGTTCTAAAGAAGCCAGCTGTCTTAGTGCAGGTTAGTCTGAATGCTCAGTAGAGACAAGATGTAATCTCACAGTTCATGATGATTATTGATTAGAAAGTCTTGATATAGTTTTGGGGACAATGACATGGCTGATAGCTCGTTTGTCTTGGCACGTTATATTTACTGATATGGGGGTGGGGGGGGTGTCAGCCCTGTGGTGGGTGGGGCTACTGTCAGCTATGTGGTTGATGGGCGGGGCTACTGTCAGCTATGTGGTAAATGGGCGGGGCTTACTGGAGTGGAAGGGGCTGCTGGGAGCCTGCGGCGAGTCGAACACGCTGCCTACGTCCGTGGAGCTGGAGGCGGCGGAGGCCGGGGGCGGAGTCAGCGGGGTGCGGGGGGAGTTGGGGGCGGAGACAGCCCCTCCCTCTGCCTCGCTGTCCGGGATGCGGCTGTAGCTGATCTTCCTGGGCTCGTTCTGCAGCGGCGTCGGGTGGCGCATGGTCCCAGGCCGCGCCGAGGTCGGACGGATCCCTGGAGACTTCAGAGGACACGTGTACCTCTTCACCTGGACACAGCAGGATGGGACATTAAGGAACCGTAACGGTCAGACTCACAATGGACAGTTTAAAACTAGAGACGTTCTGATACCGATACCAATACTGCCTAAAATGCTGGTATTGGTATCGGCGAGTACCGGTACTTATGCAGCGATCTGATACCACGTAGATTAACCCCGAAGAAAATCTACTTTAAAGTAGTTTATTTGTTCTTTATCCGTTATGACTCGCTGCCAAACTGGGTAATGAAAGAAAGTTCTGTGGCGTTTATTATCTGTTTGTTCATGTTTCACAAAAGGTTTAACAACAATGTGAAATCATATCACATCCATCCAGGGATAGTAGTACAACCCTAACCCTGTAAAAACACAATAAAATAAATGGATTTTATTATTTATATTATTATTATTATTATTTATTAGGGCTATCAATCGATTAAAAATGTAATCATATTAATTACAGACTGATTAATTCATCTAAATTAACCGCATACATAATTTTTGCTGTGAAAGTATTTTAAATATTTCAATTCAAATGTATCAATGAATAATCTGCATTAATGACATTAAAGTTAAAAAAACTCTTTTTATTATTATTTTCACTGTTGAAATGATGACCATAACATTCAACAATATGACATAATATGCTGAGGAAATAAATTCTAAAGTGCTTCAGGGATAGGGTTATTTCACCAGATGCAAAAATGGTATTTTACAATAACTTTGAATGCACCACAAGGCTGTAGGTTACCAGTTTCATTGAACGCACCGTCTCCGTCTGTGTTTTTGCGACAACGGCTGCAGCTGCAGAAGTGTCTGAACCCTCTCCAGTGAAACACAGTCAAAGTTTACACCGTTTAGCGTTAGCTGTCAGCATTTTAACCGTGTTTAATCAGCTGCTAGCTAGCGGTAGGCTAACCGCTGATTTCCACCAACTGCGGAACGGCTCCGCGGCGTGTCGTCTCCGTGCTCCGCCGTCCGTCAATACCCACCGGATCCGGATTTGTTGGCTGCAGCCAGGACTGACAGCTGAAGTCACGAGGACCCACGAGATCTCACGAATTCACATAGAATAGAACCACAAAGCCACCAGCAGTTAGTTTCCATCCAGAGTCGTCGAGAGGAAACAACTCTGAGCTGTTTTTAAGGTGTAGTGAAGGAAGTATGATCCGCCGTGAGCACGCTGTATTTTATTTAGAAAATTAACTGGATGTTTTATTTTGTTTCTGTGCTCGACTTCCTGTCCCGCGCTATCTGCCGTGTGCTGAATTGCTGCGGAGCTCTCCGGCGTCCGGCAAAAATAGAAGCTCGGCGTATCTGATCTGGAGGGCTGCGGACCGCCGGGATTAGTCTGCGTTATTTAACGCGTTATTTCTTCTCAGATTAATTAATCGAAATGAACGCGTTATTTTGACGCTGGTCTCCGATCGGTCCTTGGTATCAGGTCACACTCTCTCCTTTCTCTCGCTGTGTGTTTCACCGTTATTTAAATCCCAGAAGCTGTATCGTAACATCAGCAGAAGGGAAGAGGAGCCCGGACTTCTTTTAACGACATGTTCATTTAGCAGTTATTTGGGTAATGACTGTGAGCGCTCAGGTGTTTCCATAGTGATACTTACGAATCGAGGTAAGGACCGGGCGTTTCGAGGTTCGATCTCCAGAGATTTGTTGAACAGATGATCAGCAAAGTCTTTCTCCGACATGTCCTCCATCGGGTTCAGGTTCTCAAAGAACTTCTGCTCCAGAAACAGAAAGACACGTCACACCATACACACAGACAGGTAGTCACACACACACACACACACACACACACGCACAGGCAGTCAGTCACACACACACACACACACACACACACACACACACACACACACACACACACACACACACACACACACACACACAGGCAGTCAGTCACACACACACACAGGCAGGAAGTCTCTCACACACACACACACACACACAGCTGCGGCCAGCAAGAGCAGGAAGTGACATCACTAACCCTGATGTCTCCCTCCACCCTCAGGCAGTACGGCTGGTTCTGGTACTGCTGGATCTCTCCGGTGATCTCGGCCACTTTCCTCCTCTTGCTGAAGTTGATCAGATCTTTGCCGTGTCGGCGCAGGAAGTCGGGGTTACCCTCCTCCGTCTTCAGGATGTTGGTCAGGTAGATTCCTGACCGCAGAGACAGAGAGAGACTATTTATTTAACCTCTGACCCCCTAATGTTAAACCCTCTATAACCAGACAGGTGGGCGTGTGGCGGAGCGTACCAAAGAAGGGCACACAGGGGGGATTGATGGAGCGCAGCTTGGCTAAATACTTCTTGTAGTGATCTTCACTCAGCTCGTGAGCTTCCTCCAGGATCTTTCTCTGCCGACTCGGGATTTGCTGGAAACCGAAAACATCAGTGCAGATAATTTTCACATTTACAAGAAACTCTGTTTAATTCATCTCTACTTATGAACAAGCTGCACCTGTGATCCTCCAGAACCAGAAGTTGTGTTTCAGAGTATCAGTGTGTTTTACCTCGAAGGTGTGGTCCAGTCTGTAGACCGGAGACGAGTTCATGGCGCTGACAACCCCCAGAATGCCGCTAAAGTTGTTAAGTTCCTGAAAAACCTGCAGGATCTCGATGATCCGAGACACCACGGCGACTCGTTCTTCCAGGTTCTCGGTTTCTACGATACACCTGAGAGAGAACCACAGGTTAGAGTTAGAAGTTAGAAAATTCCCGACAGCTGACTCCCATGATGTTTTGTTCTGAACACATTTTTGTTATATTTATTGTGCAACCAGGTCTGGTGTTGGAAACATTTCCCCTGACCTCTTGGTTTTGGGGTTGACAGTGGTTTAATTTTGGCTGTGACCTGGTAATCTTGCAGGTTTTGTATTCTCCTGTAAACTGCAATAAGCATGTGGTCTTGTAATAGTTGTGTTTCTCTTGTAAAATTAATAAAATAATTTTTCAATACTCTGACCAGCTTCACCATTGATGAAGAATATGTGGTAATAAAAGGCAGAAGACGCCGTCTGGGTTTAGTCTGTTGACGTGTTTTAAAGCAGTGTCTCAGAAAGGACCGAGAGCAGCTTCTAGTGGTCAGAACGGAGAATAACACGTCGACAGCCTGCGTGAGCTCTGTCTCTTGAGTTGTGATTAAACAAGTCCAGCATAAGTCTACTTAAGGTGGTAACTTTTTTTTTTAAGAGCAGAGCATGCGTGGGTTAGGGTTAGAGAGGAGGCAGGCACGGCTCAGATAACAGATCATCTGTTTTCTATGATTACACCGCAGGCTCCGTCTCCAGCGCTACATTTTGGCTTTTAAGCGTTTGAGTTTTGAGCCCAAAGTGATCTCGGTTCACCGAGTGTTTTATCTCCAGTAGAACTAATCTCTGTTTAAACTAACACGCCCAAAACCTCATATCTCATCAACATCCTGGTATACTGGACATAAACAGGAGGCAGCGTGGAGACTCCGCCCACTGCTGGTAGTTACCATGGTAACGTTAGTAGCTTTAAGTCTCGGAGAACGAGACGTCGTGACCGATAAGACCCAATCAGGAGGAGAAACGTTGGCGTCTGGGTCGGTGTTGTCAAAGGTCTCTGTTTGAAACACAACCCGGCAGATTCAGAACCACAACGGGTCAGAAGTGTTTCCAAATGTCTCTGGTTTAGAGCAGGGGGAATGAGAAGGGGGAAACACCAGAGCAGGGGGAATGAGAGGGGGAAACACCAGAGCAGGGGGAATGAGAAGGGGGAAACACCAGAGCAGGGGGAATGAGAGGGGGAAACACCAGAGCAGGGGGAATGAGAGGGGGAAACACCAGAGCAGGGGGAATGAGAGGGGGAAACACCAGAGCAGGGGGAATGAGAAGGGGGAAACACCAGAGCAGGGGGAATGAGAGGGGGAAACACCAGAGCAGGGGGAATGAGAGGGGGAAACACCAGAGCAGGGGGAATGAGAGGGGGAAACACCAGAGCAGGGGGAATGAGAAGGGGGAAACACCAGAGCAGGGGGAATGAGAGGGGGAAACACCAGAGCAGGGGGAATGAGAGGGGGAAACGCCAGAGCAGGGGGGAATGAGAGGGGGAAACGCCAGAGCAGGGGGAATGAGAGGGGGAAACGCCAAAGCAGGAGGAATGAGAGGGGGAAACACCAGAGCAGGGGGAATGAGAGGGGGAAACGCCAAAGCAAGGGGAATGAGAGGGGGAAACGCCAGAGCAGGGGGGAATGAGAGGGGGAAACACCAGAGCAGGGGGAATGAGAGGGGGAAACGCCAGAGCAGGGGGAATGAGAGGGGGAAACGCCAAAGCAGGGGGAATGAGAGGGGGAAACACCAGACCAGGGGGGAATGAGATGGGGAAACACCAGAGCAGGGGGAATGAGAGGGGGAAACGCCAAAGCAGGGGGAATGAGAGGGGGAAACGCCAGAGCAGGGGGAATGAGAGGGGGAAACACCAGAGCAGGGGGAATGAGAGGGGGAAACACCAGAGCAGGGGGGAATGAGAGGGGGAAACGCCAAAGCAGGGGGAATGAGAGGGGGAAACACCAGAGCAGGGGGGAATGAGAGGGGGAAACACCAAAGCAGGGGGAATGAGAGGGGGAAACACCAGAGCAGGGGGGAATGAGAGGGGGAAACGCCAAAGCAGGGGGAATGAGAGGGGGAAACACCAGAGCAGGGGGAATGAGAGGGGGAAACACCAGAGCAGGGGGAATGAGAGGGGAAACGCCAAAGCAGGGGGAATGAGAGGGGGAAACGCCAGGGGGAATGAGAGGGGGAAACGCCAGGGGGAATGAGAGGGGGAAACGTAGCAGAAGATAATCTTTTTAAACCAAAACGTAGCGGTGGAGATGTACCCTGAGAGAAACACAGAGTGATGTCTTACTTCTCGAGCCACAGCGTGAGGTTGGTAGTGTGTCTGATCATCCTCAGCAGGTTGGGAGAGTGAATCTCTTTATCCTCTTTGGTCCAGACGCTGCCGACCAGCTCCGATGGCTGCACCGCCCTGAACACAGACAGGAAGTTATGATATTATATAAGGCTGTATAAATAAAGGACTGTTAGGCTTAAGCTGTATAAATAAAGTTTAGAAGACTACCTGTAGAAGTCGGACTCGAGCAGCGTGAGCTGGCGGCCAACTTCGATGGGGTGCAGCGTCATCAGGTCGAAGGCCTCGCTGCCTCCTGGTTTGCAGATGTGCCACTCAAAGGGAGGCGGAGCATTCTGGAAGGTGATGCTGTGGCTCGCCCCGCTCACCTGAACCTGCTTCTTCCTCTGGATGATCTTAGTGATCGACTCTACCCACTTCCTCATCGCTTTACCTGGGACACATCACAGCATGACGTCATTCATAACAGCATGTATGACAGCATGCATGACATCATGTATGACAACATGCATGACACCATGCATTACATCATGCATGACATCATGCATTACATCATGCATGACATGTATGACATCATGCATGACAGCATGTATGACACCATGTATGACATCTTCTATGACAGCATATATGACATCTTCTATGACAGTATGTCTGTCAGCATTCAGAGGTTCTCACAGCTGTGGATCAACAGACACTAACACTCTGGGTACACTGCAACATAACATATACGGGCCGTTGGCAGCATGTATCTTTCAACCAAGTGCACCTGCAGCGCCACAAGGTGTAGGATTGTGTGAGTTACAGGCGACACAGCGACCACTCGTGCCCGGTGTCAGCATTTTCACTGACTATAGTGGAAGTTTGTGTAACAGCTGAATGTTTCCTGCAACGATAAAGCACTCGTCTGTCTCGCTCGTCTCTTTTCTTGCTCTCTTTTTTCAGCTTTATTTCCCGGAGAAAGAGAGAAAGAAAAGAGACTGAGGGACGGAGGAAGCAGTCAGCTATTCCACAAACTCCCGGGTAGCTCAGTGTTTGGTGTTTTAAAACTTTCTTGTGGCAGCGATAGAGGCAGTGATGTTTCCCATTTCCTGTACGGGACTCTCACACCGCCTCTGTGACGGCACCCAGGCCAAGTCATTTTTAATTCCCTTTGGTTGCTGGGATCTGGGGATTGGCCAATAGGGACTGATGGCTGCCACCTGAAGGAGTTGATTGCGATGTCTATAATGGCCACCGCAGCGTAACACACGGTTGACTTTCTACAGAAGTTCAGTCTGGATCAACTTTTCACCGCAGGCCGCTATTCGATCAAACATTCCAGGGTTCAGTTAAAAAGGACCAAACTGCTCAGGGGTAAAAGCACCAAACAGTCAAAGTGACACTTCACTACGTACCTCTGATCTTCTACATGATGGATATAAAGCATTGATTGGTTTGTTGGTACCTCTGACGGAAGCGATGAACTCCTCCAGGCGTCTCAGCAGGTGAGCGTCTCTCTCAAAGTCGTAGAAGTGATGCTCCACCCAGTGACGGCACACGTTCAGCACTCTGCAGGACGACACAGGTCACATGATCAGCTACAGCTGAAGGGTTACATCACACTGAGGTTGTTACATCATCAGTCCGATGTGGAGTTGTTCTGATACAGATACCAGTTTCAGAAAATCCCCCAATACTGCCTAAAACTCTGGTATCAGTATCAGTGGGTATGTGAGTCTGCACTGATCTGATTAGAGCTGTAAACATAAATTGATTAATTGATCATTAGTGGTTACCTGAGTATAATAAAGATTCATAGATCAGCAGTGTGTATCTGAGTATAATACAGATAATTATAATTACCGGAGCTGGACCGGCTGGACGAACTCTTTGCGGAAGCGTTTGAGTTCTGTGCTGATTGGCTGCTCTCCTCCCTCTATCTGATCCGCCTCGCTGGGCCGCGGCTCCGGGATCTCAAACCTGGATGAAACAACATCAGACGCTCAGGTAAGGTTACAGCCAATCACAGACACTATCAGATCAGCTGACCTCAAACCTACAGACACAACATCAGTTGGTCTGTCTTCCTTATCCAACCATAGAAACATGTTTTTTTTGTTATAAAACACTAAAACCCAACCTACCTCCTGGTTTCACTTCTCTGACTCCTGTCACCTTCAGACACACTGCAACCTTCAGACACACTGCAACCTTCAGACACACTGCAACCTTCAGGCCCACTGCAACCGTCAGGCACACTGCAACCGTCAGGCCCACTGCAACCGTCAGGCACACTGCAACCGTCAGGCACACTGCAACCGTCAGGCACACTGCAACCGTCAGGCACACTGCAACCGTCAGGCACACTGCAACCGTCAGGCACACTGCAACCGTCAGGCACACTGCAACCTTCAGGCACACTGCAACCTTCAGGCACACTGCAACCGTCAGGCACACTGCAACCGTCAGGCACACTGCAACCGTCAGGCACACTGCAACCGTCAGGCACACTGCAACCGTCAGGCACACTGCGACCGTCAGGCACACTGCGACCGTCAGGCACACTGCGACCGTCAGACACACTGCAACCGTCAGACACACTGCAACCGTCAGGCACACTGCAACCGTCAGGCACACTGCAACCTTCAGACACACTGCAACCTTCAGACACACTGCAACCTTCAGACACACTGCAACCTTCAGACACACTGCAACCTTCAGACACACTGCAACTTTCAGACACACTGCAACCTTCAGACACACTGTAACCTTCAGACACACTGCAACCTTCAGACACACTGCAAACATCAGGCACACTGCAACCATCAGGCACACTGCAACCATCAGGCACACTGCAACCATCAGGCACACTGCAACCATCAGGCACACTGCAACCATCAGGCACACTGCAACCATCAGGCACACTGCAACCATCAGGCACACTGCAACCATCAGACACACTGCAACCATCAGGCACACTGCAACCATCAGGCACACTGCAACCATCAGACACACTGCAACCGTCAGACACACTGAATCACAGTGACAATATTACTGCTGAAGTAAAATACAGAATACCTTCTTTGGAGGTCTAAATTAGTTGGGCATCCTAATGGTTGCTATGGAAACAGAGCTCACCTCTCCATGAGCAGGTCCAGCAGCTCCTGAGGTTTACAGAACGACCGGTACGTCGTCAGAAAGGTTCGCACAAAGTTTGGGTCTGAAAACACAGAAACAGCTGATCAATAAACACAGAAACAGCTGATCAATAAACAGAGTCACAGCTGATTAATTAAACAGTGCGATAAACGTTAAACGGGCAGCATTAATGGGTTAATCCTGCAGTGAGAGGAAAATCTGTGATAGCGTTGTTGAATATCTTGATAATGATGCAACTTCTGTGATAACGTTGAATATCTTGATAATGATGTAACTTCTGTGATAGCGTTGTTGAATATCTTGATAATGATGTAACTTCTGTGCAGGGCTCGACATAAGCAATGGCCCGATGGCCCAGGGCCAGTAAAAGAGTATGTCGGGCTAGTTGATTGGCCAGTTACTGGCCCGCACGGGCCAGTGACAGTGGCTCTGTCTGCTTCAGCAAACGTCATAGAGTGACGCGAAGCTTGTGAACTAACATTTTACATTTTCACCTCAGGTAATTTATAACGTTAGTTAAAATGTCAAAGAACTATGAAGCTAATGTGAGGAAGAGGGCATTCTTAGTGGAAAACACAGCAGCCTACACCTGGGTGGAGAAAGGCGATCACGGCATGTAGGCCGACGGTTTCGTTTGCCTGCAATTTCCAACAAAAGCCGACCAGCCAAACCAACAAAATGCCACGCAGCTTCAAACACAATTCATTTGATAAAAGCGTTGCATTTTAGAAGATAGACAGGATTGTGAACAGCGATGTCCGCGCTGCGCACACACACTCTCACACACACCAGAGCCAGGTGTGTGCGTTACTTCACGCAGCACATGTAACGGACTGGAAACGAGACCGAGGATTATTAAGCCTACTGGCACAGATGAACTAACGCTACAGTCGTTACTGTAAGTAGCCTTCAATGAAAACTCCATGATTAAAAAGTCAATACTTATCAATACCCACCTACCTGTTCTACAGGCATCAACATGTTTCAGTCTGCTCTGTCCACTCGCTGTGCAAACACAGCTCTACTCTGCTATTAGCGACTCTTTACAAACAAGCTAAAATGAAAGATGTCAGTTTGTAGTCTAACTGTTTATCTTGAACTTTGGACAAACTCTTGTAAACTTAGCTGCTGTCTTAACGAACCGTCCTCTCCGCTGGAGCAGTAACCTGTGGATGTATTATAAGACCAAAACATATACATGTGGCTACTTAATATGCACGTGAATTACGTGATCGTTATGTCCGCGTTCTTCATTCTAGATGATGTTGCCAGTTGTATTCTTTTGCAACAGCATTGTCTTATTTCAAATAAGGCATACATGATGAATACTAGCCTGCTTATCAGTCCATTCATCATTAAAGCTGATGTTTTCCACATCAACTTTTCGCTTCAGGCTCGTTGACTGTGACATTTTTACCTGACAACAGGCCTTTCTTTCTGCAAACATTTTCCACCAATCAGGACACTGCATACTAAAACAACGTTTCAGTAATCAAAGACTTTAACCATCACTCAGTGAACTGCCTCCTAATCTGGGGACTTTTTCTAGTTAAGTAGCCTATCTAGTTATTATTATGGATTTTCCATGTTTTTTTAGGAGTTTGCTTACACTAATACATGTAAAAAAAATATAGCATTAATTTAGTAAGACAATTAAATATCAAAAAAGAATATGCTTATTAGGTATAAATACATTTTATTTTCTTTATTTGAAAGTCCGGCCGGAGTGTCAGCTTAAAAAAATTCTGGACCTTGGAAAACTGTAGTTGATGACCCTGGTCTAGCTTTACTGCTAATGGCACAACATACAGTGACAGTGGCTAGCTGGGTTATAACCATTTTCTAAAGCTTCATGGTAGTATATGGTGTATATTTTCCTGCTCTTTTGTCCTTTGCCAATCACACCTACGATATTTCTTTCAGGGCCAGTAAAAATTTAGAAGGGGCCAGCAAAACTCTGATCTACTGGCCCCGGGGGCCAGTGGAGATTTTTTTTTATGTTGAGCCCTGTTCTGTGATAACGTTGTTGAATATCTTGATAATGATGTAACTTCTGTGATAACGTTGTTGAATATCTTGATAATGATGTAACTTCTGTGATAACGTTGTTGAATATCTTGATAATGATGTAACTTCTGTGATAACGTTGAATATCTTGATAACGATGTAACTTCTGTGATAGCGTTGTTGAATATCTTGATAATGATGTAACTTCTGTGATAACGTTGAATATCTTGATAATGATGTAACTTCTGTGATAGCGTTGTTGAATATCTTGATAATGATGTAACTTCTGTGATAACGTTGTTGAATATCTTGATAATGATGTAACTTCTGTGATAATGTTGAATATCTTGATAACGATGTAACTTCTGTGATAACGTTGTTGAATATCTTGATAATGATGTAACTTCTGTGATAACGTTGTTGAATATCTTGATAATGATGTAACTTCTGTGATAACGTTGTTGAATATCTTGATAATGATGTAACTTCTGTGATAATGTTGAATATCTTGATAATGATGTAACTTCTGTGATAATGTTGAATATCTTGATAATGATGTAACTTCTGTGATAACGTTGAATATCTTGATAACGATGTAACTTCTGTGATAATGTTGAATATCTTGATAACGATGTAACTTCTGTGATAACGTTGAATATCTTGATAATGATGTAACTTCTGTGATAATGTTGAATATCTTGATAATGATGTAACTTCTGTGATAATGTTGAATATCTTGATAATGATGTAACTTCTGTGATAACGTTGTTGAATATCTTGATAACGATGTAACTTCTGTGATAACGTTGTTGAATATCTTGATAATGATGTAACTTCTGTGATAACGTTGAATATCTTGATAACGATGTAACTTCTGTGATAACTTGAATATCTTGATAACGATGTAACTTCTGTGATAACGCTGTTGAATATCTTGATAATGATGAACATAAATTCAATTCAGTTTTAGTTTTTTAGTGATAATAAATCACTACAGAAAGGAGGAGGCAGCAGGAATGTTTGTCAGCTCTCATGGAGATGTTGAACCACAGAAGAGAAATATTAAGCTGATGTAATGTAGTTTCCTTGGTCGGGAACTAGGCGTCGCTGTTGTCAAGTCTATTACAGGAGAGTTCAGATATTCCCTCTTTAGGTTTTTAATGTGGTCTGTTTAGGTTGCCATGTTATCCAAACTAATCCATAAACGTAATTGGTATAATCAGCGGTCGGTATTATTAGAAAATATCCATTTAAAACCACCGTTCAGTTCAGTGTTTCACACAGTGAGTTTATGGAGCTCCAGTTAGACAGCACTTCAGACCAGTGGTTTTATTTCCTGTTGTAATGTGTTTCACTGTCAGACAACTGTAACAGATTGAAGGAGCATTTAACTTAACTTCATATTTTAATTAGTACTTTATGTTTCTAATCTATTCTTTCAAAAAGCTGTATTTAATTTAGCTTGGCAAAAATCTTCATTTTAACACTAGTATTTCCAACGTATCAGTTTAAAGGTATAGTGGAGGATTTTCTTTTTCCGGGTGGATCATGAAGACTATTGGTCCTCCTAGTTGTCAATCATTCTGGGATATGTTTACGTGCCGTGACAGGTCAGCGAGCAGACGACCACGGCCTCCGACCATAGACAGTATATAAAAGCCTCCGACCGCTGCCCCCCCCGCTCTCGGCGATAGCTTGTTTGTTGGCCTGTAGCGTGCTAACGTTAGCTATAGAGATGCTTGTCCTAAATAGATTTCCACTTACCGGTGGCGAGTCTGACACGGTGGAAAAAGTGCAAATCTTCTTTTGGAAGTCGGCTTGTAGAGCCATGCCGACAGCAACTTGTAAACAGAGCGTGCACGAGCCTAGTTCTCCTCGTGCACGCTCTCTCGTGCACACGTTTAATAGGCGTTCCCTCTCGGGAGCATTTTTTCAAAAAAGTGGAGAGGGCGGTTCTTTTCTACAATTCAGGAAAATCCTCCATTATACCTTTAACTGAAACTGTATTTTGCCCCCAATAAAGACGATGAAGGCAGCATTCACTGTGAGATGATAAAACTGATAAAGGTCTTAGCAGTAACCCTGAACCCCCCCCCCCAAAACATCACTAACACTAACCCAGAGTCCAGTGATCGACTGTTTCATCGGCCGGCCGATATTTACGTTTTTTACGTGTATTTGCATCGGCCGATACGCGGCTGCTGCGTTTGCCGATTTTCCCGGCATTATTTACAGTCAGGCATCCACAAAGGCAGCTCTGTGTTGTTGCTAGGGACGCTCCCGTTCACATGCAGTCAGACCATGCTCTGGGTTAGGGTTAGGGTTATATTTCTACCTTTAACGTTGATGCAGTTTAGAACAGGAACTTGAACCATTTGTTGCTTAATGTGACATCACGTTATTCTCCTGCTGATTTATGTTCTGTGGTTGACAAATCTGGCAGCATTTACATTTTTGTTTAGACCTACTAGTGTGTAGTCTTTGCCAGGCTCAGCAGAGAGCAGCTACACATGAAACAGGACGCAGTGCAGACATGATGAGGATCAGACCTTTACTGAGAGGACATTCCAGGTACTGCACCTCGCTGCTGTAAATCATGAAGCCCCAACAGTAAGCTCTGGACTCTCAGTCTGGACACTGCTCTCTGAAACAGTTTCCACTGAACCAGGTTTCCTGCATCTGCGTAACGACTGACATAACGTTAGCTTAGTGTCTCCCCATTCTCTCTGCTGATTCCTTACGTCTGTATCCACTTTTATCTTCATAAAAGCTCAGTTTGTTCGGATCGACAGCTTATAACAACTTAAGTTCTAGGTTCTTTACATTGTTGGTAGTGAATATCAGCACACAGACAGCTTTTAGACATGTTTCTGTTGTTTGCAAGGAGACGGAATAAAGAGAAGGAAACCTTCAAACAATACAAGTCAGCGGAGAGAGGAGATGTTTTCCCCTCCGGTGGTCGTGGCTTTCAGAATACGACGCGATGCGCTCTGTCTCTATGCGGATGGGTTAGTGTTAGTGTAAAAGCGTCCCGTCTTACCTGCGTACATGTGGAAGGTGAGTCTCTCGATCAGCTTCAGCACCGTCCCGGCCTTGACGATGGGGATCCCAGACTTGGATTGGACACTGTCCTCAAACACGACATTCTGCTCGGAGTCGGGCTGGGCGAAGCGGTACAGCTCGGCGCCAGGCAGCCACACCGTTTGCTCCTTGTCCTCCTGCAGCATGGCCGAGTCCAGCATGCGCTCCAGTGTGCTGCGGTACTGCAGCGAAATCAGCGCCGCCATCCAGCCACTCTTTTCCTCTGCAGACTTGGCGGCAAACACCACGCTGTTGCCGTCCTTCAGGATAATCTCAAAGGCGTGGCGGTACTCGCCCTCCTTGTCATCTTTGTCGTTGATCTGGACTTTGCGCATGAAGAACTTCTCTTTGAGGCGGTACTCGGCGGCAGAGCCGGCACCGGGCAGCCGCGGTGGCCCGTGGTTGGACTTGCAGCAGATCATCAGGCCGTCAAACAGGAAGATGTGGCGCTCGTGTTTGGCGCCGACACGCGTCAGCGTGCCCTCCATGATGAACTCGTTGCAGCACTGGCCGATGTCCTTCCCTTCCCAGCCGTCGATGTTCTTCTGGATCTCGTTCATCTTCCTGATGGCCAGGTGCTTCCCCTTCATCTGGTGGCTGTAGAAACGGCACGCCGACTCGCTGCACACCACAGAAGAACAACAAGAGGGAATCAGAACAATCACAGAACAAAAAGTCAGAAGAAGAAGAGTTAAACAGAAGAAGAAGAAGACAGAGTTAGTCAGTGTGCTGTCGTGTTTGGTGCTCGTCTTTCTTGTTTCTTTGTATTTCAAGGGATTGGTCTGTTTTAAAGAAGCAAAAAAACTCATATTACAGCTAGGAGTTAGCCACAGAGTTAGCATGCATAGCATAAAACAGGTGTGATGGAGGAACAGTAAAAGCTGACTGCTCTTCCTGTTGGACTAACAACAACAACACAACCATGAAGTGAAACTCCAGTGTGTGAGAAGAGGACGGTGTGTTCCTCAGCAGCAGCTAATCAGTTTACAGCTAAACCCCTCAGCTATGTTAACACCTCAGAAACTAACCGGATAGAAAGGCCAGTCCTTTTCACATCTACGCAGCAGAAGGGTCAGAGCCACAGACATTTTTTTATGTGTACTGTTACCATGGTAGCATGTGTACTTGTGTATAACCCAAGATGCGGCGAGTTACGAACAAATGAGCAGCGCAGAAGTAACGCTACGATGCAGAGAGCCAGCCGTGAAATTAGTCAAAGTTGAAAACTTCATGCTTCATCCACACAGAGCACATCAGATCTATCTCCAGATCAGTGACAGCTTTGTTCGGCTTGTTTTCTGTGAGCGATGTGGTGAGCGGGTACGCTGGCTGGTTCCTCCGTGTTTTCATGCTGCATCGCTTACAGAGAAAGAGCCGAACAGCAGGCTGGAACGCTGCAGCTACTTTAAACTTCAACTCGACTATCGCACTGTAGAAGTTGACTAGGAATCAACTTTGGAGAAAAGGTAGAGCGGGGCACAGCCGGCCACATTGTTATAACCCAGGGTAACCAGGGTAACGGTCCGCTGACTGACTGCCGCTGGGTCTAACTCCGAAATTCTACCAGGCATAGATTCACGGCGTTCCGGCTGCGGCGTGGTTTGGTTCTGCCATCCGCCGTGCGTCATACCACACCGGGAGCGTCTCAGAGCGTTTGCCTACATTATTCCTGGATATTTGCTACGTGTGTCTACAGAGTTCAATGTTTTTTCCATTTAGTCTAGTTCTGAACGACGCGGATCACAGATTAGTGTCGGTACTAATCAAAGGAACATGGCAAACAGTTCACTGGCCTTTCCATCCATTTGATTTCTTTCTTATTCCAAGCGCAGTCTGTATGAAACTGAAGTACATTTCCAGAATGAAGACGTACATGTCAGGCTCTGTCCCTCTCCCTAATCTCAATCTACTCTTTTAGTCACACCACACCGTCACTAATAAGTAAAAAGGGAATAAAACCTTCATTGTCCAGGAAAGCATGGGGTTTTTTATTTCACCATTTTTGGCAAGGAAAGAACAATGGCGTCTCTCTTGCCCTGGTAAAAACCATAATCCCTCACCGGTGTCTCCCTGCTCACAGAGATATATAATTTCAGCTGGTGGCTCA
Organism: Gymnocephalus cernua; assembly: GCA_023631565.1. Classification (NCBI taxonomy): domain Eukaryota; kingdom Metazoa; phylum Chordata; class Actinopteri; order Perciformes; family Percidae; genus Gymnocephalus; species Gymnocephalus cernua. Next base: position 43,727,621 of record CM042427.1, on the reverse strand, counting down.
GGCTGCCCAGTTCCTTCAAAACAAAAGCTCCAACAGACACTCAAAGTCCTAGTCTGGATCAACGAAAAGACATTTCCAGGAAAAACTTCCTCTGTCTCTGTGAGGTGGGTTCCCGTTCTCAAACTCCGTTCTCTTCAGGAAACAACTACCTCGTAGCTAGCGAGCTACACGCTGAAAATATCAAGTTATGAAGAAGATGTGGACGGTTTAACAAGTCAGACCTGCTTGGTTCTTTCAGGGAATGATTGTAAAGATTTATAAAGAATATGTCGAGGTCATTTCCTCTAACTGGGACGTTTTATAAAAAATATGTCGAGGTCATTTCCTCTCTAACTGGGACGTTTTATAAAGAATATGTTGAGGTCATTTCCTCTCTAACTGGGACGTTTTATAAAGAATATGTCGAGGTCATTTCCTCTCTAACTGGGACGTTTTATAAAGAATACGTTGAGGTAATTTCCCCTCTAACTGGGACGTTTTATAAAGAATATGTCGAGGTCATTTCCTCTCTAACTGGGACGTTTTATAAAGAATATGTTGAGGTCATTTCCTCTCTAACTGGGACGTTTTATAAAGAATACGTTGAGGTCATTTCCTCTCTAACTGGGACGTTTTATAAAGAATACGTTGAGGTAATTTCCTCTCTAACTGGGACGTTTTATAAAGAATATGTCGAGGTCATTTTCTCTCTAACTGAGACGTTTTATAAAGAATATGTCGAGGTCATTTCCTCTCTAACTGGGACGTTTTATAAAGAATACGTTGAGGTAATTTCCTCTCTAACTGGGACGTCTTATAAAGAATACGTTGAGGTCATTTCCTCTCTAACTGGGACGTTTTATAAAGAATACGTTGAGGTCATTTCCTCTCTAACTGGGACGTTTTATAAAGAATATGTCGAGGTCATTTCCTCTCTAACTGGGACGTTTTATAAAGAATACGTTGAGGTCATTTCCTCTCTAACTGGGACGTTTTATAAAGAATACGTTGGTCATTTCCTCTCTAACTGGGACGTTTGGGTTAGGGACGCCACCGTCGCTGCGTCTGGAGCTCAGTGCCGCCCAAGACCACTGTGATTGGTTTAAAGAAATGCAAACAACCCAGAGTGTTTATTATCCTATCCCAGAATGCATCTGTGGTGTAGCCAGACTTTACACCACAGCGCTGAGGAAATAGAGCTGGCAGTAAGACTAATCTACACCCAACCATCCGCTCAAACAACCTGCAGCAAAAATACAAAGAGAGAAGAAACTGAAGTCACCTACGTCCTCATATCCACCTGACGATCATCCAGTCATCTGTCCTCTCCTCCTCCTTCTTATTCCTCCTCTCTTTCCTCTCCTCCTTCCTCTCAGTATCGTAGTGTAGAAACTTTCAACTTTATAAAACATGAGCAGCAGAAGTTTTCCTCTCCAAGTTCTTTTCTTTCTGTCAGAGAACAATAAGCTGCAGCAGCACCGCCCAGGTACTGACGAAACTTCCTCTGACCCCCTCCAACCTACAACCTCGCCGACCCCCCCCCCCGGTCTATTTCTGTCCAGAGGGAAACAGGGAGGATGGGAGGAGTCCACACACTCAGACTGGACTCATGTGCTCAGCTCTTATTGTTTCACTGAACTCTTTTACATGCATATCTTTTATTTATAATTAGGGGTCCAAGCCCGAGGCTGCGAGAATCGGCGGTAGCGAAGCTACGCCGTTCGCACAGCAGGGCTGTGGAACCCTATTGGAATTGTAAGGTTTCTTATTATTCTTCTTCCGCCGATAAAACTGATACTGCAGCCTAAACCGTAAGTGGTGGGAGGTTGCCGTTTTCAGGTCTGGTCCAAAACCCTGCAGGGACCTCGGACGAAAAAATTCAGCCACTTTCACCAATAGGTGGCGCTATAGCAGAAAAAACGCGTTTGGCCCTATAACTCCCGAACCGTACATCGCACATTAAAAAAACACATATCCATGCGTTCCCTGAATTCAGCTGAATCTCGTGATGTAGGCCACGCCCATTTCCGCCCCGACTTTTTCCCGTGAAAAATCGCGATTTATCGTAAGCCTACTTTTTTATACTCCTCGGAGACCGTGTAACCGATTTGCATAAAACTTGGTAAGAAGCATCTATAGACCGACCTGACAAAAAGTTATCAAAAGATCTTTTTTCAGATGAAAATTGCGAAAGCTACGCACAAACAAATTTGTGTAGCTAGCTATAAAGACACAAACGTTGCCATATCTCGGCCAAAATAAATGATATCATCACAAATCTTTCGATTCTTGTTTCACATGATCCTCTTAGTGTAAGAAACTAATTTTACAAAATTTGGTCAATAGGGGGCGCCAAAAGTACCAAAAGTTAATATCTCATGAACGGCTCATCCGATTTTCACAAAATTTGGTGAATACCATCTAGGCCCACTCTTGAGGCCAGGCCTACAGTGGGGTACTGATTCGTCAAAGTGGGCGTGGCCTATGGGTCCAATGTTTGGATCTACCACTTACACTAAAGTGAGCAACTTAAAATTTACAGTGTCGATGTGCAATGGTTCATGGACCTGACATACCAAATATTACATTATTGGACCACTAGGTGGCGCTACAATGACGTAAAACGTGTTTTTGCCAATAACTCCCACACGCTACATCGCAGACAGGAAATATATACATCCACTTGTTCCTTGTATCCATGTGAAGCTGACGATATAGGTCCTGCCCATTTGCACTAAGAATTCTTTTCGCAAAATTGTGTAATGCACAAAAAAATGTTTTCGTACTCGTCCTAGGCCATGGAACCAATTCGCACGAAACTTGGTAGATACCATCTGGGTATGGAGTTGACCAAAAGTTATCAAAGGAATTTTGCTACATTACACCGTTCGCAATTTACAACTAAACTAATTCGTTGTAGCTAGCCACAAAACACGAACTTTGGCATATCTCGGCCAAATTAATAGTTATCACAATGAAACCTGGTGGGCTTCTTCAACATCCCATCCCTAGCCTCCATACCAAATTTGGTGAACATCGGCCGTTAGGGGGCGCTATAATTAACGTAGAGACCTTTTGGCAAATAAGTCAATGCATTTAAATATGTTTTTACGTATAACTCCCACAGTCTGCATTGCAGATGAGAAGTTCTTAGATCTCCTTGTTCCTTGAATCCATATGAATCTGATGATACAGGGTAATCCCATTTCCACGAAGAAGTTATTTCGTAAAATCACACAATGCGCAAAACAAAGTTTTCGTACTCGTCCTAGGCCATGCGACCGATGTGCACGAAACTTGGTAGTTACCATCTGTTTATGGAGCTGACCAAAAGTTATCAAAGCAATTTCACTACATTACAACGTTCGCACTTTACAACTAAACTAATTTGTTGTAGCTAGCCACAAAACACGAATTTTGGCATATCTCGCCCAAATTAATAGTTATCAGAAATAAACCAGTTACGCTTCTTCAACATCCCCTTCTGAGCCTCCACACCAAATTTGGTCAATATCGGCCGTTAGGGGGCGCTATAATTAACGTAGAGGCTTTTTCGGCAAATAAGTCAATGCATTTGAATGGGAATACTTTGCAATGTAAATATCTCTGCAGCATTAAATGCTATCATCACAAACCCTGGGAGTATTTTGTTCGTCATGCCTCTCCGGGAACCATCACCTTATCGTGGTGGAGAGGTTTGGGTGTCCCTATGAACCTGAGGGCTGTGTTGTCTGGAGCTTTGTGCTCCTGGTAGGGTCTCCCATGGCAAAGTGGTCTCAGGTGAGGGGCCAGACGAAGAATGGTTCAAAAGACCCTATGAAAAAACGAGGAAGGGATAGAGAGACCCTGCCCGGAGGAAGCCCGGGGCCCCCGTCTGGAGCCAGGCCCAGAGGGAGGGCTCGTCAGCAAGCGTCTGGTGGCCGGGTTTGCCACAGAGCCCGGCCGGGCACAGCCCGAACAAGCTACGTGGCACCTATCTCTCCAGCCCATGGGCCCACCACCTGTGGGAGGAACCGCTGGGGTCGGGTGCGCTGCCACACGGGTGGCGGTGAAGGTCAGGGGCCTCGACGGACCAGACCCGGGCAGCAGAGGCTGGCTCTGGGGACATGGAATGTCACCTCGCTGTGGGGGAAGGAGCCGGAACTTGTGCGTGAGGTGGAGCGCTACCAGTTGGATCTGGTGGGGCTTACCTCTACGCATAGTCTCGGTTCTGGAACCGTACTCCTGGAGAGGGGTTGGACTCTTTTCTTCTCCGGAGTTGCCCAGGGTGTGAGGCGCCAGGCGGGTGTGGGGATACTCACAAGTCCCCGGCTGAGCGCTGCAACGTTGGAGTTTACCCCGGTGGACGAGAGGGTCGCCTCCCTACGCTTGCGGGTTGTTGGGGGGAAAACTCTGACTGTTGTTTGTGCATATGCACCAAACAAGAGTTCAGAGTATTCGGCCTTCTTGGAGACCTTGAATGGAGTCCTGTATGGGGCTCCGGAGGGGGACTCCATAGTTCTGCTGGGGGACTTCAACGCACATGTGGGCAATGACGGAGACACATGGAGAGGCGTGATTGGGAGGAACGGCCTCCCTGACCTAAACCAGAGTGGTTGTCTGTTATTGGACTTCTGTGCTAGTCATGGATTGTCTATAACAAACACCATGTTCGAACATAGGGATGCTCATAAGTGTACTTGGTACCAGAGCACCCTAGGCCGAAGGTCAATGATCGATTTTATAATCGTTTCATCTGATTTGAGGCCGTATGTTTTGGACACTCGGGTGAAGAGAGGGGCGGAGCTGTCAACTGATCACCATCTGGTGGTGAGTTGGGTCAGGGGGTGGGGGAAGACTCTGGACAGACCTGGTAAGCCCAAACGGGTGGTGCGGGTAAATTGGGAACGTCTGGAGGAAGCTCCTGTCCGACAGACCTTCAACTCACACCTCCGGCGGAGCTTTTCGTGCATCCCTGTGGAGGCTGGGGGCATTGAACCTGAGTGGACATTGTTCAAAGTTTCCATTGCTGAAGCTGCGGCAGGGAGCTGTGGTCTTAGGTGCCTCAAGGGGCGGTAACCCTCGAACACCGTGGTGGACACCGGTGGTCAGGGAAGCTGTCCGACTGAAGAAGGAGTCCTTCCGGGATATGTTATCCCAGAGGACTCCGGAGGCAGTTGCAAGGTACCGAATGGCCCGAAGGACTGCAGCCTCTGCCGTGAAAGAGGCAAAGCAGCGGGTGTGGGAGAAGTTCGGAGAAGACATGGAGAAGGACTTTCGGTCGGCACCAAGGCGCTTCTGGAAAACCGTCCGCCACCTCAGAAGGGGGAAGCGGGGAACCATCCAAGCTGTGTACAGTAAGGATGGGACGTTGTTGAGCTCAACTGAGGAGGTAATAGGGCGGTGGAAGGAGCACTTTGAGGAACTCCTAAATCCAGCTGATGCGCCCTCTTTGTTAGAGGCAGAGCTGGAGGATGACGGGGGATTGTCATCAATTTCCCTGGTGGAGGTCACTGAGGTAGTCAAACAACTCCACAGTGGCAAAGCCCCAGGGATTGATGAGATCCGTCCTGAAATGCTGAAAGCTCTGGGTGTGGAGGGGCTGTCTTGGTTGACACGCCTACTCAACATTGCGTGGAAGTCTGGGACAGTGCCAAAGGAGTGGCAGACCGGGGTGGTGGTTCCCCTCTTCAAAAAGGGGGACCAGAGGGTGTGTACCAATTACAGGGGTATCACACTTCTCAGCCTCCCTGGTAAAGTCTACTCCAAGGTGCTGGAAAGGAGGGTTCGGCCGATAGTCGAACCTCAGGTTGAAGAGGAACAATGCGGATTCCGTCCTGGTCGTGGAACAACGGATCAGCTCTTTACTCTAGCAAGGATCCTGGAGGGAGCCTGGGAGTATGCCCATCCAGTCTACATGTGTTTTGTGGATCTGGAGAAGGCATATGACCGGGTCCCCCGGGAGACTTTGTGGGAGGTGCTGCGGGAGTATGGGGTGAGGGGGTCCCTTCTCAGGGCCATCCAATCTCTGTATGACCAAAGCGAGAGTTGTGTCCGGGTTCTCGGCAGTAAGTCGGACACGTTCCAGGTGAGGGTTGGCCTCCGCCAGGGCTGCGCTTTGTCACCAATCCTGTTCGTAGTATTTATGGACAGGATATCGAGGCGTAGTCGTGGTAGGGAGGGGTTGCAGTTCGGTGGGCTCGGGATCTCATCGCTGCTCTTTGCAGATGATGTGGTCCTGATGGCATCATCGGCATGTGACCTTCAGCACTCACTGGATCGGTTTGCAGCCGAGTGTGAAGCGGCTGGGATGAGGATCAGCACCTCTAAATCTGAGGCCATGGTTCTCAGCAGGAAACCGATGGAGTGCCTTCTCCAGGTAGGGAATGAGTCCTTACCCCAAGTGAAGGAGTTTAAGTACCTTGGGGTCTTGTTCGCGAGTGAGGGGACAATGGAGCGGGAGATTGGTCGGAGAATCGGCGCAGCGTGGGCGGTATTACATTCAGTTTATCGCACCGTTGTGACGAAAAGAGAGCTGAGCCGGAAGGCAAAGCTCTCGATCTACCGGTCAGTTTTCGTTCCTACCCTCACCTATGGTCATGAAGGTTGGGTCATGACCGAAAGAACGAGATCCAGGGTACAAGCGGCCGAAATGGGTTTCCTCAGGAGGGTGGCTGGCGTCTCCCTTAGAGATAGGGTGAGAAGCTCAGTCATCCGTGAGGAGCTCGGAGTAGAGCCGCTGCTCCTTCACGTCGAAAGGAGCCAGTTGAGGTGGTTCGGGCATCTGGTAAGGATGCCCCCTGGGCGCCTCCCTAGGGAGGTGTTCCAGGCACGTCCAGCTGGGAGGAGGCCTCGGGGAAGACCCAGGACTAGGTGGAGGGATTACATCTCCAACCTGGCCTGGGACCGCCTCGGGATCCCCCAGTCAGAGCTGGTTAATGTGGCTCGGGAAAGGGAAGTTTGGGGTCCCCTGCTGGAGCTGCTCCCCCCGCGACCCGACCACGGATAAGCGGACGACAATGGATGGATGGATGGATGCCACTCTGCAGCTTCCCACCAAATTTGGTGAAAATCGGCCGTTAGGGGGCGCTATAATTAACGTAGAGACCTTTTGGCAAATAAGTCAATGCATTTAAATATGTTTTTGCGTATAACTCCCACAGTTTGCATTGCAGATGAGAAGTTCTTAGATCTCCTTGTTCCTTGAATCCATATGAATCTGATGATACAGGGTAATCCCATTTCCACGAAGAAGTTATTTCGTAAAATCACACAATGCGCAAAACAAAGTTTTCGTACTTGTCCTAGGCCATACGACCGATGTGCACGAAACTTGGTAGATACCATCTGTGTAAGAGGCTGACCAAAAGTTATCAAAGGATTTTTGCTACATTACACCGTTCGCACTTTACAACTAAACTAATGTGTTGTAGCTAGCCACAAAACACGAACTTTGGCATATCTCGACCAAATTAATAGTTATCAGAAAGACACCAGGTAGGCTTCTTCAACATCCCATTCTGAGCCTCCACACCAAATTTGGTCAAAATCGGCAGTTAGGGGGCGCTATAATTAACGTAGAAGCTTTTTCGGCAAATAAGTCAATGCATTTGAATGGGAATACTTTGCAATGTAAATATCTCTGCAGCATTAAATGCTATCATCACAAACCCTGGGAGTATTTTGTTCGTCATGGCACTCTGCAGCTTCCCACCAAATTTGGTGAAAATCGGCCGTTAGGGGGCGCTATAATTAACGTAGAGGCCTTTTGGCAAATGAGTCAATGCATTTAAATGGGAGTAATTTGCAATGGATATGTCTCTGCAGCAGTGAATGCTTTCATCACAAAATTTGAGATTATTGTTCGCCATGCCACTCTGCAGCTCTTCACCAGATTTGGCGACGATCGCCCTTTAGGGGGCGTTACAACCGAAGTAGAAGCGTTTGGGGCTTTTACGCAACGAAGAGGAAATTTGCAATTGCATTTCACTACGAACTTTGGAGCTCGCACTCGGCCAAATTAACCGACTTTTGTCTCGCCGCGGCGGCGCTTCGGGTTTTCCTTTCGCGTGCTCCGTTTTCACGGGCTCTCGGCATCGCCGGGGGCGGCTCGCGCCGGATAGGACTGGCGCACAAGGCTTGGACCCCGTTCATAACTGCTTGCAGTTCTAGTTCCTTTTGTGTTCTTTAACACATTATGAAATCATTTCTGTAAATCTAGTTCTCAGTTTTCCAGTCAGATGACAGAACAAAAGATAAAAAGAGCTGGAGATCTAGCTGCATAGTCCTTAGACTCAAACTCTACTCCTGTACACAAACTGCTAGAAACTGAAATCAACTTTTTGAATCCACTAGCCATGTGCTGCTGGCTTATCCGCTGTTTTTCAGCATGTTGGCTGACAAAAATCTCCACAAACTGCCTTTTTTAATTAAGTTAGCCCAAGCTGAAAACGAGCAGTGTGTATGTGTGTGTGTGTCTAGGAGTGTGTAGGAGTGTGTAAAGGTGCACAGGTGTGTGTATGAGAGCACAGGTGTGTGTAGGAGTGTGTGTTTGTACAGGAGTGTGTGTGAGTGTATATGAGTGTGTGTTCATCACGCCCGCAACCGGCACCGTCAGACACCGCCTACCAAGAGTCTGGGTCTGTCCCAGGTTTCTTCCTGAAAGGGACTTTTTCCTCGCCACTGTCGAGGGAATTACTAGAATTGTTGCGTCTTTGTAAATTATAGTGTGGTCTAGACCTACTCTATTTGTAAAGTGTCTCGAGATAACTTTTTTTATGATTTGATACTAAAAATAAAATTGAATTTGATTGAATTGAATTGTGTTTGTACAGGTGTGTGTGGGAGTGTGTGTTTGTACAGGTGTGTGTGGGAGTGTTTGGGAGTGTGTGTTTGTACAGGAGTGTGTATGAGTGTGTGGGAGTGTGTGTTTGTACAGGAGTGTGTATGAGTGTGTGGGAGTGTGTGTTTGTACAGGAGTGTGTGGGAGTGTGTGTTTGTACAGGTGTGTGTGGGAGTGTGTGTTTGTGTGGGAGTGTGTGTTTGTACAGGTGTGTGTGGGAGTGTGTGTTTGTACAGGAGTGTGTATGAGTGTGTGGGAGTGTGTGTGTGTACAGGAGTGTGTATGAGTGTGTGGGAGTGTGTGTTTGTACAGGTGTGTGTGGGAGTGTGTGTTTGTACAGGTGTGTGTATGAGTGTGTGGGAGTGTGTGTTTGTACAGGAGTGTGTATGAGTGTGTGTTTGTACAGGTGTGTGTGGGAGTGTGTATTTGTACAGGTGTGTGTGGGAGTGTGTGGGAGTGTGTGTTTGTACAGGAGTGTGTAGGAGTGTGTTTGTACAGGTGTGTGTGGGAGTGTGTGTTTGTACAGGTGTGTGTTTGTATAGGTGTGTGTGTGTGTGTGTGTGTGTGTGTGTGTGTGGGAGTGTGTGTTTGTATAGGTGTGTGTGTGGGAGTGTGTAGGAGTGTGTGTTTGTTAGGGCTGCAGCTATCGATTCTTTTTGTAATCGATTAATCTAGCATTTTATCGATCGATTAATCGGATAATTTCATCCAAGGAAATATCTGTTTTATGTAGATTTCTACACCTGCAGCATTTACCATTAGGCTACTAACAAATAATATATAATTTCTGGGGTGAGCCTATTTGCTATGGTAACCTAGAAACCTGTGTGTGTGTGTGTGTGTGTGTGTGTGTGTGTGTGTGTGTGTGTGTGTGTTTGTGTGTGCACGCGTTCCGTGCGTGAGGAAGCGTGAGAGAGACGAGGGTGCATGCGTGTGTGTGTGTGTGTGAGAATGGGTTCTTTTTTTTAGGCTGTTTCAGCGACGCTTGGTGAAACAGCGTGGAGCGGATGTTTTCGGTTCAGATGCTGAATCATTGAGGTCGTACTGCTGTGGTCTGCCAGGTCTTAATGTTGCACCTTGTTCTCTTGCTTTTTTAGTATGTAATGATCTCAAACTTTAGACGTTCTCTGCCGTTTCTGGACATCTTTACTCTCCGCCATCGCGCCAACTAAATTCAAAATGTATCACACGCTAGTGGTGTTCTTCCTGAACAATGGTCCGTGTGGAACAATCAGATCCCTGCGCGTATAGTGCGCGTCATAGGAATTTAACGAGGCTTCGAGGCAGAGTTTTTGCCTTGAGGAGTTTTTGTAATCGAGTTGAGTAACTCCATGAATCGTTTCAGCCCTAGTGTTTGTACAGGTGTGTGTGGGAGTGTGTAGGAGTGTGTGTTTGTACAGGAGTGTGTGTGTGTTTGCATAGCTGGGTACCTGAGCCTCCTCTTGGCCAGGCTGCGGGAGCAGATCCTCTCCATGCTGCTCTGCAGGTTGAGCAGAGCAGTGATGGCCTGTTTCAGACACTCTTTGTCCTCTTCATCCTCACTCTTCTCCTCCAGTTGCTGCGGAGAATAAACATCACAGAGAAAAGTCAGACACACCTGAGAGGTGACGCAGAAAACATGACACACAGAAGCGTTTGCGTGTGTGTGTGCAAGTGTGTGTAACTCATAGTCACGAGAGTGTGTCTCCCCTGTTCTTTCTGACCACAGTGGGAAATCTGGAGCAGGAAAAGTTACCCCTCTCCTTGATTTCATGTTGTTAATGGAGAAGGAGAACCAGGAAATGAGTCAGGGGGGGGGGGGCAACGCTACCAAGCCACGGCCGAGCAGACCAGCCACAGTTGTTCCCGTCTGCGTCGCCTCTACATGTAGTTACATTTCTGGAGAGGTGAGTTCAGGCTGTGGCGTAGAGTCCGCATCTCCACGTGCCTACGTACCCACGGCGTCGATTTAACGCAGGGGCATAAATTGGCCTTAAGAAGTAAATCTTATCAGCGTCAGTGAGCCAATCAGCATGCTTCTACCAAGATCTAATAATGTCTATGACTGGCTGCCTAACGCTATACGTCATAGAGACATGCAGGAAAAACTCTACATTACAGACAGCTCACCTAAAGACTGTTTATCTGACAGAGCTGGTCCAGAACAGATCCAGGACCAGAACCAGGTGTGACCCAGACCTCGGTCCAGCAGCAGCAGCAGCAGCATGTGATGATCAGTAATCCCCCCCTCCCCCCAGCCTGACATAATCTGCACAACATGACTGGAGGTATTTCACAGATTTAACTCAACTGGGCCAAAGAGCTTACAACTCAAAGACTCAGAGCAGGACCAGGTCTACAGGAGACTGGTCTGGTACTGGGAACCAGTCTGAGACTGGGAACCACACTGGTACTGGGACTCATGGAGGGCTGGGTTAAACCAGTCTGGTACTGATAGCAGGAGAAGTTAACCCTCTCCTTGATTTCATGTTGTTTGTGGAGGAGAACCAGGAAATGAGTCGGGGGGGAAATGCAATGTTACCAAGTCACGGCCGAGCGACGCGCATCGCTGCGACGTGCATCGCTGCGACGTGCATCGCTGCGGCGTGTAGTTACATTTTTTGAGAGGTGCACGTCAGGCTACGGCGTAGGGTCCGGCATAGACACAGAAGGGGTCTGCGGGGGTTCGCCGTCGATTCAATGCAGTGGCCTCACACACTCACTCACTTAGCACCTGAGATCAGTTAAGTCTGTGAGTCTTTAGTCCTTAGTCCTCAGGGCTCACTTTGGGATTGGGCCAGTGTGTTAGAGATGTGTTACAATGCGTTAGTGTGTTAGAGATGTGTTACAGTGTGTTAGTGTGTTACAATGTGTTACAGTGCGTAAGAGATGTCTTAGTGTGTTAGAGATGTGTTACAGTGTATTAGAGATGTGTTACAGTGTGTTACAGTGTATTAGAGATGTGTTACAGTGTGTTACAGTGTGTTACATTGTGTTAGAGATGTGTTAGAGATGTGTTAGAGATGTGTTACAGTGTGTTAGAGATGTGTTACAGTGTGTTACAGTGTATTAGAGATGTGTTACAGTGTGTTAGTGTGTTAGAGATGTGTTACAGTGTGTTAGTGTGTTACAATGTGTTACAGTGCGTAAGAGATGTCTTAGTGTGTTAGAGATGTGTTACAGTGTATTAGAGATGTGTTACAGTGTGTTACAGTGTATTAGAGATGTGTTACAGTGTGTTACAGTGTGTTACATTGTGTTAGAGATGTGTTAGAGATGTGTTACAGTGTGTTAGATATGTGTTACAGTGTGTTACAGTGTGTTAGAGATGTGTTACAGTGTGTTACAGTGTATTAGAGATGTGTTACAGTGTGTTAGTGTGTTAGAGATGTGTTACAGTGTGTTAGTGTGTCAGAGATGTGTTAGAGATGTGTTACAGTGTGTTACAGTGTGTTAGAGATGTGTTACAGTGTGTTACAGTGTATTAGAGATGTGTTACAGTGTGTTACAGTGTGTTAGAGATGTGTTACAGTACGTTAGATGTGTTACAGTGTGTTAGAGATGTGTTACAGTGTGTTAGAGTGTATTAGAGATGTGTTAGTGTGTTAGATGTGTTACAGTGTGTTACAGTGTGTTAGAGATGTGTTAGTGTGTTAGATGTGTTACAGTGTGTTAGATGTGTTACAGTGTGTTACAGTGTGTTAGAGATGTGTTACAGTACGTTAGATGTGTTACAGTGTGTTAGAGATGTGTTACAGTGTGTTAGAGATGTGTTACAGTGTGTTAGAGATGTGTTAGTGCGTTAGATGTGTTACAGTGTGTTACTGTGTGTTAGAGATGTGTTACAGTACGTTAGATGTGTTACAGTACGTTAGATGTGTTACAGTGTGTTAGAGATGTGTTACAGTGTGTTAGAGATGTGTTACAGTACGTTAGATGTGTTACAGTACGTTAGATGTGTTACAGTGTGTTAGAGATGTGTTACAGTGTGTTAGAGATGTGTTACAGTACGTTAGATGTGTTACAGTGTGTTAGAGATGTGTTACAGTGCGTTAGATGTGTTACAGTGTGTTACAGTGTGTTAGAGATGTGTTAGTGTGTTAGAGATGTTACAATGTGTTACAGTGTGTTAGAGATGTGTTAGTGTGTTAGATGTGTCACAGTGTGTTAGAGATGTGTTAGAGATGTGTTACAGTGTGTTAGAGATGTGTTAGAGATGTGTTACAGTGTGTTAGAGATGTGTTACAGTGTGTTAGAGATGTGTTACAGTGTGTTAGAGATGTGTTAGTGTGTTAGAGATGTGTTACAGTGTGTTAGAGATGTGTTACAGTGTGTTAGAGATGTGTTAGTGTGTTAGAGATATTACAATGTGTTACAGTGTGTTAGAGATGTGTTAGTGTGTTAGATGTGTTACAGTGTGTTAGATGTGTTACAGTGTGTTAGAGATGTGTTAGTGTGTTAGATGTGTTACAGTGTGTTAGAGATGTGTTACAGTGTGTTAGAGATGTGTTACAGTGTGTTAGAGATGTTACAATGTGTTACAGTGTGTTAGAGATGTGTTAGTGTGTTAGATGTGTTACAGTGTGTTAGAGATGTGTTAGAGATGTGTTACAGTGTGTTAGAGATGTGTTACAGTGTGTTAGAGATGTGTTACAGTGTGTTAGAGATGTGTTAGTAGTGCTGTGTGCTATGACCAAAAATTCATATCACGTTTTTTTTCAAAATTATGCCGGTTTTCCGGTTTTTGACGGGGTTTTTTTTCATGCATATTCAGATGTTCAATGCATTTTCTACTCGTTGAGAGAGGAATTACTGCAGTAAATTGACTTAATTGACTGATTACTCACCACTGTATTAAGCGGGACCATGTCTTTAGCTAGGTGGTTGGTGATGGAGTTTGTAATCTCAATCCACCGTTTGCTTTTTCTGTCATATCAAGTCCCTCTAGCAAACGCGTCTTTAAGTGACATTTGGCTCGACTTTTCTTTTGCTTTCCCCGTGTTACCTGCTGATGTGGAGGGCGCTGAGCCTGCTGACTTTAATTTCATACATTCTTGATATTCCAAGACGTGTTTGCAGCTGAGGTGGTGGAGCAAATTGCTCGTGTTGCCGCCTTTCGCAACTATTTTAGCCCGACAGCACTTGAATAAAACGGTTGTTTGGTCAACGTCGGATTTTTGGAAACCAAAAAACCTCCAAACAACAGACCCGGCGGCTCCTTTTTTTGACTTCTGCAGCATACATCTTCCATGTGACGTCCCTCTGGTGCACTGCTGTTTACCGTCGCTGCTTAGAAGTGCAGCATTTTAAAGGGTCCGTCTAAAACAGTGTCGCGCAGTGTAATGTTCGTTCCGGACGTTGTGTTATTAAACACACCGGTATGGCGGTATATTAAAAATGAACATCGTGACAAAAATATACACCGGTTTTCGGTATGAACCGGTATACCGACCAGCACTATGTGTTAGTGTTTTACAGTGTGTTAGAGATGTGTTACAGTGTGTTACAGTGTATTAGAGATGTGTTACAGTGTGTTAGTGTGTTAGAGATGTGTTAGAGATGTGTTACAGTGTGTTAGAGATGTGTTACAGTGCGTTAGAGATGTGTTAGTGTTTTACAGTGTGTGAGTGTGTTAGAGATGTGTTACAGTGTGTTGCAGTGTGTTAGAGGTGTGTTGCAGTGTGCTACAGTGTGTTACAGTGTGTTAGTGTGTTGCAGTGTGTTGCAGGTGTGTTGCAGTGTGCTACAGTGTGTTACAGTGTGTTAGTGTGTTAGAGATGTGTTACAGTGTGTTAGAGATGTGTTACAGTGTGTTACAGTGTTTACAGTGTGTTGCAGTGTGTTACAGTGTTAGAGATGTGTTGCAGTGTGTTGGTGGTGTGTTACGTGTGTTATGGTGTGTTACAGTGTGTTAGGTGTGTTACAGTTTATTACAGTGTGTTAGAGATGTGTTACAGTGTGTTAGAGATGTGTTACAGTTTGTTACAGTGTTAAAAATGTGTTAGAAATGTGTTACAGTTTATTACAGTATGTTAGGTGTGTTGCAGTGTGTTAGAGCTGTGTTGCAGTGTGCTACAGTGTGTTACAGTGTGTTAGTGTGTTAGAGATGTGTTACAGATGTGTTAGTGTGTTACAGTGTTTACAGTGTGTTAGAAATGTGTAAGTTTATTACAGTGTGTTAGAGATGTGTTACAGTGTGTTAGTTTATTACAGTGTGTTAGAGATGTGTTACAATGCGTTACAGGTGTGTTAGTGATGTGTTGCAGTGTGTACGTGGTGTGTTACGTGTGTTATGGTGTGTTACAGTGTGTTACAGTCTGTTAGAGATGTGTTACAGTGTGTTAGAGATGTGTTACAGTGTGTTAGAGATGTGTTACAGTGCGTTAGAGATGTGTTACAGTGCGTTAGAGATGTGTTACAGTGCGTTAGAGATGTGTTAGTGTTTTACAGTGTGTGAGTGTGTTACGTGTGTTATGGTGTGTTACAGTGTGTTACAGTGTGTTAGAGATGTGTTGCAGTGTGTACGTGGTGTGTTACGTGTGTTATGGTGTGTTACAGTGTGTTACAGTGTGTTAGAGATGTGTTGCAGTGTGTACGTGGTGTGTTACGTGTGTTATGGTGTGTTACAGTGTGTTACAGTGTGTTAGAGATGTGCTTCAGTGTGTTACAGTGTGTTAGAGGTGTTAGGTGTGTTAGACAGGGTGTTGTCTCACCTTGAGGATTTCGAAGAGGTGCAGACAGTGGTAAACAGGAGTGAGCAGCAGTCTGGGCAGAACGTACTGAACAGCTTCTTTAAAACCTTCACAGATGGACTAAAGACAGACAGCAGTTTAGCATCATCATCATCATCTGCAGCAGAGGAACAGGAACAGCTGGGTGGAGCCTACAGGTGTGTGATGTCAGAGAGCAGTGGGGCTTACCTGCAGGTGGAAGGCAGCTCCCGGTTTGGACACCTGACTCAGGAAGTGTTCATGGAAACCAGAGCGCAGGGTGTCCTGAGCGTACGTCTCATAGGGGTCAAAGGCCAACTCCTGCCAGTCAATCACACAGCAAACATAAGCACAGAGCGGTCACATGGATACAGAAACATGAAGTTTAACAGTTCAGAAGGTAAAAGATAATATATACAAATATTTGCAAATATAGCCAGGGTTCAAGCCAACACAGACTGTTAGAATATAAAGGATCGGGACCGTTGACAGTTGCCAACACCTGCATCAAAGATAACTAACAGCTTTCACTACGATCGGAAAATCTTAAATGGCAGAAAATCTAGTAGGCAAATTTAGTGGTTCATGAGGCAAATTTGTAGAGTAAGTCTAGATGGATGTCTGTACCAAGTTTCCTTTAAATCGGAGTCATGACTTTTCAAAGTTGACCTTAAATCATGCCCCCAGGCTGAGTGAGGTCATATTTCATAAGCAGCATTTGCACAAAACCTCCAAACATTAGTGAACATTTAATGTTTCTACGATGAACCAGTGAATCACTGAATCCTCAAACTACACACACACACAGACAGGTAAACAGACAGGCAGGTAGAGAGACAGACAAGTACCTCCGCCAGGTCCTCGAAGCAGCTCCCCACCAGAGGATGAGGACTTCCTTCGTCCGTCATCTCCACCGTGTCCTCTATCAGACCCAACAGCTTTACCGTCACTTCATGGATATCTACGATCCGGCTGAAGATACTGTCCACATCCTGACAGACAGGTCACAGACAGACAGGTTACAGACAGACAGGTCCACATCCTGACACACAAATGAGATAGACTGTTAACAGACAGACAGAAACACAGAGAGACACACAGAGAGACACACAGAGAGAGAGACACACCGAGAGAGAGAGACAGACAGACAGACATTCAGACAGACAGAGAGACACCCAGACAGACAGACAGACAGACAGACAGACAGAGAGACAGGCAGACAGACACACGGAGAGAGAGACAGACAGAGAGACAGGCAGACAGACACACGGAGAGAGAGAGAGACAGACAGACAGAGAGACAGGCAGACAGTACGTACGTGCTGGGAGAAGAGTCTGTGGCTGCAGCTGAATGGTTCTCTGAACACCTTGATCAGTAGGTTGAGAGTTCTCAGGTACTGCCGGCCATCAGACATGAAGCTCCGCACCAGCTCATAGTAACTCTGCTCCTCATTGGCTGACGGCTCCTCGTCCATCAGAGGGAAGCCACTGATGTCATCCTCGTCCTGGTGGAACATGTCCATCAGCACCTGAGACACACACAGACAGGTGAGAGACAGACATGTGAGAGAGCCAGGCAGACAGAGAGACACACAGACAGGAGAGAGAGAGAGAGAGAGAGAGAGAGAGAGAGAGAGAGAGAGAGAGAGAGAGAGAGAGAGACACAGGTGAGTGACACAGACATTCAAAAGACCCTTTTCTTTTTCCATTTCTGTTTCCGCCATCCACAACATAACAGCTGCATCGCATGAAAGGAATTTGTGTTAACTAGTTATTATAGCGTTCATTTTGTTGAAGTCAAATCGCTGATGGTTCAAATGTTAAAGTTGGTAACATTGGGTAGGTTTACCTGCACACTAATTATTCAGAATGTGACAATATTCTGAGTTTGAAACAGGTCATATTTCGGTATTATTCAGAGGTGTGTGTGTGTGTGTGTGTGTGTGTGTGTGTGTGTGTGTGTGTGTGTGTGTGTGTGTGTGTGTGTGTCTGTGTGTGTGCGCGCGCGTGCCTTGTCAGCACACATGGCCACGGTGATGTCCTGCTGCGAGATCTCGTAGTGTCGAATGTTCCTGACGTAGTTTCCTGCCAGTTTCAGGATGTCAGCAGATATGTACTCCAACACGGCCACCATGTAGACGGACACCTGGTGGTCGATCTTATAGCCCAGCACCTCCTGACAACACAGGAACACAAAGCATCATGGGAAACACAGAAAGAGCAGAGTGACACCTGACAACACAGGAACACAGCAATAAAACAGAGCTCTTGGTTGTGGCCACCAAGGCGCTGCTCCAGAAGGTTGGAGACCTCATCCTGGATGTTGACGGGTGCACCATCTGCCCATTCTCTGAGGTCAGCAACCTTGGTGTAATCCTAGACTCCACTCTCTCTTTCGAGACTAACATCAAATCCATTACCAAATCTGCCTTTTTTCATTTTAAAAACATTGCCAGACTCCGACCATCACTCTCTCACCCCGTGGCAGAAACCCTCATCCATGCTTTCATAATCTCCTGTTTGGACTACTGCAATGAAGTCCTGTCTGGGGACCCCAGCAAAACCCTAGACAGGCTCTAGTATGTCCAAAACTCTGCCGCCAGGGTCCTCACCCACACTAAGACCTGGCACTACATCACCCCAACCCTCATCCACCTTAACTGGCTCCCAATTAAGTCCCACATCACATATAAAATCCTGTTTCTCACCTATAAATCCCTCCATGCCCCTGGCCCCACAGTACCTCTCCGACCTCCTCCATCCATACACCCCCGCCCCGAAACCTGCGGTCCTCAGACGCTGGCCTGCTCGCCGTTCCCCACACCAGACTCTGTACCTTCGGAGACAGAGCCTTTAGTGTTGCAGCCCCATCCCTCTGGAACACCCTCCCTGCACATATCCGAAACGCTAGGTTTCATGAAAGGCGCTATATATATATATATATATATATATATATATATAAAAAGTTATTATTATTATTATTATTATCATCATCATCATCATGGGAAACACATAGTTTATATATATCTTATAGAGCTCAACAGTGAGTGCCCACTTTCTGAACAGCTCTGGTTCTGGAGGGTTTTCCCCCGTTCTATATTTCCGTTGACGTTCATTAAATGCTGATATTAAGAGTTTAAAGGCAGGCAACCAGCTACAAGAGGAATCAGGACCAGAAGTCAAAGGAACAAGACTGCGTTAGTGCTAGGGTAGGGCTAGGTTTGGGGTATTGTAGGGCTAGGGTAGTGCTAGGGTAGGACTGGGTAGGGTTAGGGTAGGGCTAGGGTTGGGGTATTGTAGGGATAGGGTAGTGCTAGGGTAGGACTGGGTAGGGTTAGGGTAGTGCTAGGGTAGGGCTAGGGTTGGGGTATTGTAGGGCTAGGGTAGGACTGGGTAGTGCTAGGGTAGTGCTAGGGTTGGGGGGCCCGAGACTTGGCGGCCATGGTAATACTGACGATGATGAAGAGGGAGGTAATAGTGATGAATATGACAGTGATGAAGATGAAGGTAGTAGTGATGAAGATACCTTGAGTAGCGGGTGGATCTTGTCGACGGGCAGAGCCAGAGGGTTCCTCCTCTTCCTCTTCTCGATGGCGGCCTGAGCATCAGCGATCGCCCACTTATCGATCGGGTGAGGAAAACTCTTCTGCACACGTTCCTGAGAGACAGAGGGGGGCCTTAAACATCTGGACATGAAACATCTGGACTCTGGTCCAAACGTCTGGACCCTGACATCTGGACCTAGACATTCTGACCGAACCAGTCATACCAGTCCTCTGTTATGATTGGACAGATATCTGCCAGATGTTTTGGTTAACCCTGAACTCTCGGCTGTGGTGGGCTCTGATTGGTTGTTAGCTGCAGGTTTTTCTCAGTGTGATCAACTGAAGCCGACCATCTCTAGCAGACTAAAGTGTGACACCATAATGTCTCTGAGTCTTCTAAACTGAGAATAACACCAAACACGTCCAGACTGGGTTTGTACAGGCAGCTTCAACAACAGTGGAGTGACCCATTCACCATGACAACACTACAGCTACATTTACAATTCTAATTAAAAGAACAGGATTTTCCTGTCATCAGCTAGCAGAGCGCTGCCCAGGCAGCTGCTGAGTTTTAATATACGTTTACATTTTTTAGTTGTAGCATTGTAGCAATGACAGCTAGCTACTTACTAGCAATAGAATAGAACAGAATGCCATTTATTGTCATTATACATAACACATATTTGAACTAAACAACTTTCTAAGGGCCAAGGAGTATGACAGGAGTAAAAAACTTAGCAAATAGTTTGTGATAGATCAGAATAAGAGTGATAGAAACGTATCACCGACACACGGTTAGCACAGAGTGAACAGCATCGGGTTAGGGTTACACCGTTCTAATACAGCGGCGGGTTAGGGTTACGCTGCCTGTGAAAACTCAGCGTTAGACAGCTGGGATGGAGTTTCATGACCACCCATAGATATACTGTATATACTGCCTAGATGTCTAGTCAGTATACACTATATCACAAAAGTGAGTACACCCCTCACATTTTTGTAAATATTTCATTATATCTTTTAATGGGACAACACTGAAAAAATATATTAAGTATTAAGTGTGCAGCTTGTATAACAGTATAAATGTGCTGTCCCCTCAAAATAACTCAACACAGCCATTAATGTCTAAACCACTGGCAACAAAAGTGAGTACACTCCTAAGTGAAAATGTCCAAATTGGGCCCAATTAGCCATTTTCCCATGTGAGGTGTCATATATCAGTCCCTCCAGAAAAACGCGGAGTTTTTTTGTGATTGTTGCGGGCAAAAATCCTTGATTATGCGGCACGTTTTCTTAAAAAATGCGATGGAATATGCAGGATATTTATGCCATTTTATGCGATGAAAATGCGGGAACTTGCAAAAATTGCGGGAACTTGCAAAAATTGCGGGAACTTGCAAAAACTGCGGTTTGATGAAAAAGAAAAAAGAAGTGATTCCCCAACACAGTGTTCTCAGTAAGTGAAATTACGTCACTTCAAAACGTTCCCATGGCAACAGGGGAAAATGGCTGCTCTTGTGTGAAGTAAACGCAACATTTTTCAACTTTCTGCTGAGATATATGTGACTTTTTTGCAACGAAAATGCGGGGATTATGAAATCATGCAAGCCCCGCATATTTTGCGCGGAAATCGGCAATTTATGCGGCAAAAGTGCGGCCGATTTGAAAAAATGCGGCCCCCGCATTAATATGCGGACTTTGGCTGATTATGCATTGAATTCTGCGATCGCATAATCGCGTTTTTCTGGAGGGACTGATATATATATATATATATATATATATATATATATATATACACATATATATATATATATATATATATATATATATATATATATATATATATATATATATACATACATATATATATATATATATATATACATACATATATATATATATATATATATACATACATATATATATATATATATATATATATATATATACATATATATATATATATATATACATACATATATATATATATATATATATATATACATATATATATATATATATATATACATATATATATATATATATATATATATATATATATATATACATATATATATATATATATACATATATATATATATATATATATATATATATATATATATATAGAGAGAGAGAGAGAGAGAGAGAGAGAGAGAGAGAGAGAGAGAGAGAGAGAGAGAGAGAGAGAGAGAGAGAGAGAGATCGCTATGATGACCACGTTACACCACTGAGATTCTAGACTGACTCAGGATCTATTCCCAGATTGGACATTAGTCTGAGACAGAGGAGTCACTTAGGAAGTCACAGACACACACACACACACACACACACACACTGAGGAGCAGTGAGGGGTCAGAGGTCAGGGGGCGGGGTCAGAAGGTAAAACACGCGCTGCAGTGGGCGGTGTTTTATCACCTCGTCATCTCACTGCAGCCTCCATCATCTGGGAACAAGAAGCAGACCAATCACACTGCAGCCTCATTGTGATGTCATCAGGCAGAGACTCTAGTCTGCGTTCAAAACAACTTAATTCAAACAAAGTACGTTTGTCTACTGATCACGTTTTACTTAAAGCAGGGGTCTTCAACGTTTTTTAAACCAAGGAGCCCTTAACTGAAAGAGAGACTGAGCAGGGACCCCCTACTAAATATGTTGAATAAAATGAAGTTGCATAATAAACTGGGCCTACAATAACATGTAGGGCAGCCTTACGCCTTCATACCTTTTGCATAGAATACTAAGCTATTAAAATAGCCTAATAATTGTTGGCATGATTTTACAAATCATGTTTTCATGTTAAACATACATGTGGCACAGTGACTTCTTAGGATTAACTGTATCTGAGGACGGCCTTAGTGACTAACTTACCTATAGGCCAGTAAGCAGTGGGGATTTATATTTGCAAATATTTTGTTGGATTCATGTTAAGCCTTTTTACTTATTGAAAAAACTTACAAAAAATAACCATAATTTGGAGGCCCCCCTGCATTGACTCTGCGGACCCCCTAGGGGTCCCGGACCCCCTGTTGAAGATCATGACTTAAAGTAACAGAACCCTATTTAGAGTCAGACCCAAACAGAATCTGACACAGATTTTAAACAAATAAAACTCAGAGATCAAATTATGAATATTTTCAAGACTGTGTGTGTGTGTGTGTGTGTGTGTGTGTGTGTGTGTGTGTGTGTGTGTGTGTGTGTGTGTGTGTGTGTGTGTGTGTGTGTGTGTGTGTGTCTGTTACCTCCACGTCCTGCACCGTGCGAGGCTGAGCCTGACACAGCATGCTGAGCAGCAGCAGGATCAGCTCCTCGATGTACTGCAGCGCCTCCTGCTGGGACACCAGGTTTGGATGCACCTGGTTCAGTACCTGAGAGAGAGAGAGAGAGACACACACACACACACACACACACACACACACACACACACACACACACACTCTCTGAGTTCCTGTTTTCTGTCAAATGAAACCAGTAATAACAGTCTGGGTGGGATGGATCATCCAGTATCCTCAGGGCCAGATTGAGGGAATACTGTTCTGTGAGGTTGGAGATGCTTTTAAAATGACCGGATCCAACGTTAAAAGCATCTCCAACCTCACAGAACAGTAGACCCTCAATCTGGCCCTGAGGATACTGGATGATCCATCCCACCCACTTTTCTCAGAGTTCTCCCCCCTACCCTCTGGACGTAGATTTTGAATGCCCCTAACGAAAACTAAACGTGCCATTACATCATTTGCGCCGAGGAGCATTCAGTTACTTAACAGATCACACACAGGCACATAGACATTTGACACGGTGTACGACTGATTATTTATTTAATTATTCATGGTTATTGGATTGATGATTGCATGTCCCCACCATTGCTGCGTTGGTGATGTTGTCGTTGTTTATGTTCTGTTTCTCTGTTTTCCAGACTTTATTGTTGTCAGATGTTTGGTGTAGTTTTTATAGCTTTTATTGTTTATGGTTATTTACTGTTTACTGTTGTATGTGCTTAATGTTTAACGTTTAATGTGGCTCCCTTGAGTGCAAAGCAAATTCCCCTCGGGGCAATAAAGGTTTCATTCATTCATTCATTCATTCATTCATTCTGAATGTTCCCAGCATGCACTGCTCTCTGCTGCCCCCAGGTGTTCCCAGCATGCACTGCTCTCTGCTGTGGTGGAGGAGAGACAGTGTTACAGATTATATGCGGTTCCACATCAACACCTGAGGCCTGTACTACGTTACCGAGGTAACTTCAGGTTCAACCCAGGGTTTTGTGTATCACGACAATGGATCACTTGTTACCGGGTTCAATGGCTCTGGCAGATGTTTGTGATTGGTCGTGCTGTGCAAACACGCCTCTTTTAGGTGAACGTGCACGTCGCTGGATTGAGAAACCCTGGGGTGATTGAACTAGTTGATAACCAGCGTGGTGACAGAGCTGATGCAGGACCGCGGTTGTTGGGTTATTGTTATGTTATTGTTTGTTATCCAGGGTCTGTTGATCAATAGGTGGTTAGGTTGAGATATATATATATATATATATATATATATATATATATATATATATATATATATATATATATATATATATATATATATATATATATATATATATACAGGGCTCGAGAGTGCGACCATTTTGGTCGCACATGCGCCCAAATTTTGTAAGGGTGCAGATTTCATCTTCCAGCGGGACCTGGCCCTGGCCCATACCGCCAGAAGCACCAAAATCAGGTTTGATGCCCATGCCATCACAGTGCTCGATTGGCCAGCCAACTCGCCGGACACGGACCTAAACCCCATTGAGAATCTATGGGCTATTATCAAGAGGAAAATGAGGGGCACCAGACCCCAAAACAAAGAAGAGCTGACAGCAAGCATCAAGGAAATCTGGGCTTCCATAACTCCCAGGCAACGCCACAGGCTGACTGGCTCGATGCCACGGCCATCGAGCCAGTGATTAAGGCAAAGGGATTCCCTACCAAGTATGGAAGATTGACGTAGCCTACCGTTTTGAAAGTATCATATTTTGATTGATTTGATCCTAATTTCTTTTTTTTCTGCTAAAATTGAAATCCTGTTTTCGTGGGTTTTATGAGCTGGAAACCCAAATTATGTACAAATAAACAACTAAATACTTGAAATTGTTTAAGTTGTGGGCCCTGAATCTATAGTCTATGGAAGTTTAATGTTTTGAATGGAATTATGGAAATAAATAAACTTGTCCATGATATTCAAATTGATAGGCTGTCAAAATAATGCGTTACTGTTGATTAATTAATCTGAGAAAAAATATTCACCTGTAAAATGAAGGAGGGAGACGAGAGAATGCGTTGCTACAGGCAACAGAAACATCGCTGCACGCTAGCTAGTAGCTAGTCTGTAATTAATTCGATTACATTTTTTTAATCGATTGACAGCCCTAATATATGTACATATTAGGGATGGGCATTCGATTAAATTTTCTTCGTCGATCGTTGGGAGAATTAATGATCAATTATCGATTAATCATTAATATTTTTAAAATTAATTATTTATTTAACTTTTTATAAATTAAAAACGCAATGAAAATACCAAAATACAGCGTGTTTTTACCTCGATGAGATCTTAATTACAAGAAGAACAACGTGTGACAGTTAAACTGGAGGTTTGGGTAAACTTACAGATATATGCGCTGCGGTGTTTAATTTAGCAGCGGAACCGTTGCTGCGAGCCGGCGTTGTTAAACAGAGACCCTCGTTTGTTCCAAAATAATAAATAAAAATAATCATGTTCAATAATAACCATAATTTAACCAAAAACATAATACTTAGATCTGACAGGTTTTGTCAAAATGTAACTCAAAACTATCCAAGGCGCAGACAAAGCCTAATACAAAATAACCAGTTACTAACATAGAACTTCTGCACCAGTCTACTGGTTTTTGTTGAGAAAAATAAGCAGGTTGACATGATACTGGGGTCTCAGGTTCCCTTAATACATTCATGGGTCAGACGTAACCGCTACCTGGTGATAATCCTGGCGGGGGTAAGTACATTGGCACGACACCGGCCCGGAATGCACAGGTAGCTACCTCCGCGCTAACTTGGCCAGCCCGGCCCAGGGAACCTCATTCCGTTCTTCGTAGTGAGTTTCTACCAGTCTGGTGATGGTACGTCGTGACGGAATGTGAAATGCTGGTTCCAATATCCATCTCAATGAACGTGCAGATCCCTCCGGTAATTTCCTCTGCTCGTTGTGCATCGCAGCTCCTCCGTGCTAACGCCGAGTTGATGCTAGGTTGATACTGAGAGCACG